>JAQFZG010002679.1:0-15734 GCA_034695465.1 Entomobrya nicoleti
TCATGAAGGCATAAAGAGTTTGGTAAAATGTGCAGTTGAATGCAAAGTTTGTCCGGATTGGTTTTGTACACCCTTTATATTGATAAAAACAAGTTACATGAGGTGTCACAAAATTCAGCGCAACATAGGGTTTACTAAACTCTGCTGTACATGTACCCAGGTAAGCATGCATATGTACCTATATATAAATTATGTATTTTTAATAGGCACGTGGCATATAATCAACTTTTCACATTTTGTCATAAAAATCATTCAAACAAAGTACACCGTTAGCGACAGTCCTTGCAAAATACTTGTTATCAGACTCTTTGCTCCCATGATGAGAATCACTAATGATTTTTATACGATTTTAATTATATTTTATAAAAGAGTAAGGCAATTGGCACCATTTTTTGCTGCTACTAGATTTATTTTTTCACAAAAGGAATCTAATTTGACTCTATTCAGTCTCAGTCTATTACATGGTTTCGGGCTAAAAGTTCTAGTGCTTTTGATTTCCTATTATTCCTATTTTCTTTGTGATATTTATTATGTATGGATGTATGTTTGCAATGCCGATGACTGACTTTGTGCTGTGGCCTGTGACAATATACCAGCCAGAAAGTTTTGGGTAATGGAAAGGAAAAGTGAAGAGAGGAGAAAGCATTTATTATTAAATTTTCACTAAGGTGGTGATGGGGACTAAGCTCTAGGCTGTGAGTGAGTCTGATGAAGATGGAGTTGTTTTGCCTTTCTTTGCTTTCAGAAAATGCTCCCTGAAAGTCTCAGTCCTTCATGTTATTTCATTATTACGGCTCATCTCTCATTATAAAAGGACGCCTCAACTGGTTGCAAGAGCCATACAAAGGGATCTGGTTAAATGCTCAGTTGAAAAGGCAACTAACTAAAATGAAGATGTGATAAAAATCCAGATGATTTTTGATATTTCTGCTTTCACTTTTTTGACAAACGTCATAATATCATAAGCCAATATAAATCCTAATATATAAACAGAAGCTCTCGTAATAGAGGTAAGTTCCGTGAACTATTAGACAGGAAGCTTTGCACTCCATTCTGTAAACTAAAAAATGTGAATGGTGAAATATTGCGATGTACGACCACTTTTCCAAGTAATTGTGTTCCACATAAAGAAAATTTGGAGCATTTTCAGTCGTGCATGCAGACAGAAAAAGGTGAGAGGGAATAAGCGGATGAAGTAAAAGAATATAGCGGAATAACATTCCATCGCCGTTGGCTCAAGCGTCGACTTCAAATACGTGGTGGTATGAGTATGGCTTACGAGCTCGAAGTTATATTATTATCATGTCAAGTCTCGGCAGTTCGCATTGTAGTGTCCATTGTGTCATTGTGCCATTTCCAACCGGTTGTTCCTATCCGTTTTTGTTTAAACGAGTTCAAAGTATGATTCTACCCACGCGATTATACGTTGCAGTTTTCTAACTTCTATGAGTAAAGTAATCATTGATTCAGAGATAAATAAATTCGAATGAAGACCCTGAAGCAAAAAGTCAACGTGAGTATCATAATACGTCGTATAGTTATATAAAACAGACTACTTTGCCAATCGAAATTTAACGACATTTCACTTTAAAGCGCAGACCGCAAAACGTTAATCATCTTTTGTCCACAGGCTACACATTCGCTCCCTTGAGTAATCAAAGCTTTGAAAATCAGAATATATAAAACTGCGAAAGAGACTAAATGTATTTTCTTCTAATGTCACTTTTGCATTGTTCTTCGTAAAAAAAACTGATAAAAATTATGCTTAACGTTTCATGTAGCGTGGGGTATTTCTCGGGAAAGCTTACTGACATTTGTCTGCCCGTGAATGCACATATATTTCGGTGTCTTTTTAATTCTATGAGCTCTATTAAGCTACTTGCTCAAATCTGTTTGTTATTCTATCATCATTGCCTTTTATTTTTTGTGATTTTAATAGGGAATAGGGAACACCTACATCAAACTAACCTGTTTCTAATGAAAAAACTTTCCCACGAAATGATGCTCACTCGCATGGGCTCACCTCAAACACATTATAACCCCATTTATCATGCATGCATAACAATAATAAATATGTACTTTTGATGTGCTACTTTTCTAAAGAAATGCTTATGCTGTGATTAATGCCTAACAATTTGATAATGAAAAAAGTTCTCGCTAGAAGAATGTTTTACCAAAGAAAACACGGAAACATCACACTTATTACATTATTACAGCTTTATGCGTGCAAAAAAACTCATATCATCATTTTATGTGCTTAATATTTTCCCCATTTCTTTCCATGATTCCAGTGCAGTGGGAATGCAGAAATGAGGGAACAAAAATATGTAATCATAATAATAAACGGTGAAATTCTGCTTATGGACGCATTGTCGTCTATAAGTTAATGATATTATAAGTATATTTAAAAAATACCAGTAGTAGGATTAATGGAAAGTTTGCACTACATGCATGGCATGCTCATTATAATTACCAATTATGAAATTTACATTGACATGCGAACGTGTACTGGTATACTACGAACGTGTAATTTTTGCCCCAATTTATTCACATTGAATGCTTTCACCGCAAATGTGAAACTTCGTTCAAAAACTCAAATTGTATTCATTTCAGAAGATTTAAACTTAAATCCAGTGTACACACAAGCAATGATTCCTTTGTAAGTGTGTGAATGAATGCAAGAAAAAAATACATTTATATATCAAGGATTTCTTACCTGTAAAAACTGTGCACATCGTATAGCATGAGCTGGAAGATTGAGAAGTACAAATAGGAGGGACACAAGCAACAGTGTTTTTGTCACCCGGACTTCAGACGATGAGGATGATTTTTTGCGACGAAATATGCAAAATTTGGGATTAGCTACTGTGACAGTTGTAGTTGTAAGGACGCTGCCAGACTGGATGTTATTCAGGGATACTGACATTGACTGGGAACATTGAGTGTCTAAAACAGAATTTATGATATTACAACCAAATGCCCATCAACATGTCGAAAGTCGATTTTTTCCTTTTTCATATAAGTTACATACTTGATTCCATTTGACTCATTTCAATGCAGTCTTGAAAGCGTACAGTTGACGATGAGCCACCACCACCGCCGTTACAATTTTTGTGACGAATACCTCCTCCACCGCCTCCACCTTCATCTGGACTACTTTTTCCTGTGTTATTCATTTTCAGTGAATAGGAAAAATTGTTTCTGCGAGAGTTATGATTTTTGCATGAGTTCCGATAGAGTGGCCGTGTGGTTGATGTGGTTTCTCTCATACTACATCGCAATGTGCCTTGTCGGTTGCAAAAATGATTATTTTGGCTGTATGCTGCTGATGATACTGACGATCCATTCGTGTTGTTTGCTGTCGTTGCCACAATATTTCTCCTTTGGTCTTTCAGCTTCCAGACCGTCACGGCAATTCTCACATTGAAAAATGCAATCAGGAAAAATGGGAAAATAAGGGTGAGAACGCTGTCTATATAGTTGGCAATTTCAGATATTTTGAAATAGGCTTCGGGCACTGTACAGATGCACCTGCCACCCTTTCCACCGTCAGTCGTCCCATCGTATACATATTCTCCTCGATCATCATCATCGTCGTCGTTGCAGTCAATATGTATACCATGTTGCTCTCCTTCCGGTGAATTTGAAAGGTTAGTTGATGAAGCGGTGGGCTGCAGTATATTATGTATAATGTTGTTTCCGCCAAATTCAAATTCCCCCGCGGATTGTAATAATTTGTTGGGATCTGGAAAAGGAATGAAATTTTCTAAAGTTGATCTCAGAAACTTGTGCAAAAAACGATTGTATACACATAACATATACGTGTGTACTCGGTTTCCTTTGATCATAAATGGCAAACTAATTAATAATGTGAAATTGTAGCGGTAACGGAAATTACTTTGAGTTGGTTCATTGCACTTGTGAGAGTTAAAATAGTTAAACTAAAAGTAACTATTGCTTACTTGTCACATAATCTCTTTGCGATCCATCCAAAAGTGAGTAATCTTCAACTTTCAAAGCCTGCTCATGACGTAATTTCAAAATACAATTTAACTTCTTATCTACGTAAAGAGGACTTAAGGTAGGTACGACAGAGTGATCTTCAAACGCTGTGTCCCAGTACAGGTATGTGGTGTAAATAACATTTTAAAAGAATACCAATTATTAATACAAATGATGACACAATAAACCCCATTTCCATTTTTCACCAACCATGAAACTAGTTTACTATGTATACAAATACAACATGTTGCTCAGTTGGTATTTGGTAATATGTAGGTAAGCTTACCTGGCAGCTTGGTCACAATAAAGTTATCAGCAGGTTGTCCCGACTGGTCCTGTTGATCTTCTTGTTGGCTCCCAAGTTTATTACCAAGCTCATTCGTTGGAAGTGTAACGACTTTGGCGATAACCAACGCATATGAAAAGAGGAGTAGTGCCAGCACAGTTATGCCCGCAATAGCCTTTTTCGCCTTAGACCTGGTACAGATCCGGGGTCTTGAAAAAGGGTAGTGAACCGCTACATAGCGTTCAATGGAAAATGCCACTGTAAAGTAGACGCTCATGAAGCATGTCACCTGACCAAGATACATGACAAGGGGACAGGTGATGTCCAAAGTGATGACTCCTCCGTACACACCTTCCAGCCATACAACAAATACATTCAGAAGAAATCCTGTATCACTCAATGCCAAAGCTGACAGGTAATACGAAGAGGACTGGCTCCGGTACTTGGCGTCCAGGCAAAATACTGCGAGGGATAGACAGTTTCCCAACGCTCCAAACAGACAGAGAAGTGGGGTGTAGTATTTGTCGACAAGGAGGGCTGTTCCAAACATGCTGACAGTTTGTAAAAAAACATGAAAGATATGACAGTATTTTCAATAAGAAACCGGATATAATGAAAATTACCTTCATAATATGAACAAAAAAAAATTCTAGGAATACGAACCACCCTTGACGTCAGCAAATTTACAATTTTATGCCAAATAAACCACACCTATATTCATTTTTGAGAAAAAAGCCTTTGCTTGACATGATAAATCGACATAAGCATGTGATGCATTGTTGACTAGGTACATGCGTATTTTTTCATGGAACATGTATGTTAGGATTGAAAATTGTAAATGTATTCAAACCATGTAAAACGATCCTTTTCATCCTGAAACATAATATTGTTTTGTTGATGTAATGCCGGCAGTGTAAGTGACAACAACTCTTGATAATCATAAGATCTACTTTCTTCTCTTCTTACTAAAATATTTCATTTTTGAAAAAGGAAGCCGATATACGATATATATATATAGCATGCGGCTTTTCTAATGTAGGTGCTCTCTATTTAAAGATTTATGATCAAAGTAATCTAGTTTTCACCTTGTGATTGAAGTCTAAAAATGAAGCAAATGAAGAGGGAATTAAAATGAAAAGATGAAAGACTTTTAACAGAACAAAAGGAATCGTGAAATGATTCGCTATAAAGAGAAAGTATTCTCAGAGAGTTATTATTGTCCCTAAGTATGTGTAGGTTTGTGATTCATAGTTGGAATTATATATGAGTTATATTTTAGTAAGTAGATTATTATAGTCAGATATCGGCTTCCCTAACTGGTAACTAAACTTGTTGAGCATTATCAATATTAATTTGATGAAACTCCAGCCCCATTGCTGGCAAATGTTTTCTATTCATAAATTCTGCATAATAAGTAAGTGTAAAGCAATGAAAATAAATGAAAATTTCAAATGGAATTGATAACATTGATAACATTGTGTAATTTTATGAATTATAAAGCTAAAAAATCTTTTGATGGCTTCATTTAAATTTAAATTGATTAGAAACCCTATGTGCTGCTGTTATACCTTTTCTTTCATCATTTTTGAAAAGTCTCATGTGAGAAAAACAAAAAACTGCTTCGCTTTGAGGATTTGTATGAACTATTAAAATTAAGCTCTTATTTATTTTTTAATAGAAAATGTTTAATTTATTTGTTTTGAATAAAATATCTATGCCTAAAAATTAATTTAATATCAAATTAAAGTAGTTTCCAAATAATCTATTTCAAGGCCAAGTCGCGAATTTTTTTTAAACATCGACGGCAATGCAATATGGCTGTTTTACATACATTAATTTGTTGATGTAATGGAAATTGTTTTCGTGATCTATTATACGCCTGAAAGAATCTTCTAATCTTGATGAAGCGGTGATGAAAAAAAACGTGTATCGTGTTTTGTATGCAATCATGTTGAAAATTTTAGTAATTTGATTAAAAGACCTAATAGACCTTTTCTTTCAGGTTAGCTTACAAGTTCATTATAAAAAAGCTGAATTTAAAAGGGAACTACAAGTCCTATTTAAATTAGTGTAACGTGTGCAACTTTTCACCGTTCCTTTTTCTCCAGCTACACCCCTATCCTATCTAAAATTTCATCAAAATACTTTCTTATAACTTAATTGGCTTTATCTTCAAAGGCCTAGATGCTTGTCATATTTTACTTTAAAATTTACAGAATGAAAGGCAACTTGGTATGGGGCAAAAAATAAATGATGATGACTAGAAATGGCTAAACGGAATAGGGATACGGATACGGCTAAAGCTTGCATGTGTGCAAAATTATGGAAAGTCAACGTAAGAAATTCAGGGCTCCAAATTCTTTCCTAAGATTGTGCAGCCAAACCCCTCCGTGCTGACAAAGACAAATTCTCGTTCCATGAAAAAATGTTTGTTTTTTGGTTTTGATAAACTAGGAAATTCATTCAAAAATCAAAATCCCGCTCCTGTTGAAACCTAAAAAGGTATACAAGGCCTAAAAACAGGAAGAATTTGGAGCCATGATGAAATTAATGTGCTAGACTCAGTAACTTGGGTTCTTAACAAAGATTACTTTGTAAAAAGCGCTGAATCGTCTAAACCTGTATAAGCTTTGTAAAAGTACAAGCCTGCTTTAAAGAAAGTTTAATTTTTATATGCTATACACTCTTTTAAGATGTTTTATAAAATTATTTTGAAAATTGACCAGATCAATGATCAATGTAAGCAATCAAAGTAAGTAAGCAATGTTTGGAAACTGAAAGCAAGAGAAGGAATGAAGGAAAATAGAATTTTTTTCTGGAGTCCTAGCAGGTAAAACAAGTATTTTTAACAAAAGAAACATGATATATACCTAATAATCTTATTTTAAATCCAGGATTAAAATTCAGTCATATACGTTTCCACGTAAGGCATAATAAACAAGCATTTAAACCGAATTTTTATTACCGATTAGTAAATGAGTCTGTTGAAGTTGAGTTGGAGAATCCACCACCACCGGCAATACTTTGGGATTTATTTAATCGGAACAATTCCTCCTCCACAATGATCTCCTCCATGATTCTTTGGTGAAACAAAACTTTCAATGTAATTGTTTTATAAAAAGCACAGCATGTGGCGATTAAGCAAAACTTGTTTTGTTGGTCTTGACTTTAGTCGTTCACTTCACTGTGATACTTTCTTTTTGTAACTTGCACTTACAGTATATCGTACCCAACTTCATACGTTTTTCTACACAACTGATGAACCAACCCCAGACAAGTCTGAAGTTGAACTGGTGAAAGCGTCACTTTCACACTTGGATTTTGAGGAGAAAGCTAGCAAAAAGGCAAGGTTGTATCTGCGGTGCGATTTCCATTCTACTTTCTGTGGCCTGCTTTCTCTACTGTAAAATGTAATTTGAGGAAGAAAAGCAAATAGCCCAAATCCAGATAGACAGGCACACGCACCACCGGACATTTTGCATCATAAATTTAACCTTCTTGTCTTTTCCCTCAATTTGCCTATTTTGTCTGTAGTTTTTTCATTACAATACAGAGAAAATTATAATGTTGATCCAACATAGTTTCTAACAAGTTGCAAAGAAATGTCATTAAAATCTCATTCAAAGAAGATTTATTTCTGTCAAAGATGTTATTTTTCAATTATTTCTTTTTGTATTCATAATTATACGAGTGCACACCTGCTATATTAGATACATATACATATGTACATACATTCATGCAAGCATCCATATATTATAATGCTATGGCTTACTTTTTTTAGCACAATTTCCATTCTTTTTCAAATGCTTCCAATGGTGAATTGACGACAGAGCTTACGAAAAAATCTTCATTAACATGTATACTTGTTTTTTTTGATGGGCGGTTGCTCACAAAAATAAACTTTACTCTCCTTGAGATGGTCTACAGATTACACTATTCAAAAGCACTTCAAAACGTTGCTCATCTTCAAGATCCTTCTATTCGCTAAAAATATTCCTACTACTTTATTTGTGAGATTGTAGTAAACCGAAGCATTGTGCTTTTATGGCACCCATGGAATGTTCCAGTTCTGAAGTTCAACTTCAATCACAATCTTTATTCATCATCATCTTTCCACCACGTCTCACCCAGTTAATCTGTTTTCATTGTGTAGTTTTCCACAGAAATAAACTTAAGAATTTCCTTAGTTTATGCATGTAGAATGTAGATAAATGTGATCACCATACACATATATGTATTTGCAGTTAACTGTGTATATATAGATTAATAAAATCAATGAATGCGTCCCTCCTACCACCTCTACTTGAGTGTCTTCCTCCCACCTACACTGACAATGAAAATGATTTAATGGTTTTTAAGGACAATAAGGCAATTTGTCTTTTATCATCGTTGGCAATAATGTGTCCTTTGAACAATACAATTCAAATTCATAGGTCTAGTTTTGCTTGTTTTGTATTTATTTTACCCATTTTTTTTGGAATTACCCGCTAGACCACTTACCGCAGATTGTCTTGTTTTGTTAACATTGCTGTTATACTAACTATCTGTAATAACAATAACCAACTAATTTTTGCAATGTTTTTCACGACGATAGAACATGTACATACATGTATAACCGGCAACACAACGGGGCGTCCTAAATAAGATAATACGTCAGTTTCGGAGAAAGCCTCTTTTCTCGCTGTTGTGCTGCGGGGGGCATTATTAAATTATGGAGAAATGTAACGAACACTACTGCCAATTACATAAAGGGAGATCATTATTAACTTTAATTATCTTTTTAAGAGGCATGATGTACATTTGGTTTTGTTGGTATACTCAATAAAATATGACAGTGCATAGTGCATGATCAAGTTACGTAAAACTCAATCTAGGAGAACCGCTCTGGATGACCACGTCATAAGAAATGAACTTGACTTGACAATAAAGATGAATGGGTTTCGGTCTCCACACTGCAAGCAAAAAAGATGATAATGTTCCTGTTTGTCTCTCGTTCACAACTTGACTATATCGCAAGGGAATTGATGCTACTGCTGGCCACAAACCAGACTTACGATTTACAAACCAGAAGGACCAAGTGTTGCGTGAATTGCGTCCTTGAGATGTGCTGTGCTACACATAACACGTTATAATGTTCTTCACTCCATTTTTCCCTTTTCATTCAATTCCCTACTCAATTTTAAATCTTGCTCTTGAATTGTATATTGTTCGCCTTTAATCCAATACTAAAGAAATGTTTTTTTTGCGGAGGAGTGGTCTCAATATGCCCTTATCCTGTAAAAGTACTTCCCTTTCAATTTCGATCGACGTACTCAAGGTGTGAACCAAGTTATAAATTAAATTATGGTTTTATATATATGACCCTTTTATAGTGATAATCCTTATTCCCTTTTCGATAACAATAATAAAAACACAATTATTATTACTTCAATGGGATACTTTGTCCTCTCAAAATACTATTGTAGTCCGTATTACATCCTCTTCACCATTATTATTATGAGGATGCTCATGACTCATGATGATGATGGTAATGATAAAATTGTAATGGATATAAATTTTATTATGGGCTATTATTACGCTGTTCTATTTCATCCATCCATCCATATAGTACGTTTCGCTAAACAGTTTTATTGCATTTTATGGAAGAAACTTGACGGGAATCAGTATAACTCATGTTCTTGTTTTAACGGAAGAGAAATAAATATATAATGTACTGTGTATACCTACATATATGGCAATTCTGCAGCCTGAAAGACAACAGCAATAATTCATTTTCATTAATTTATTGCTGCTTGCTAGTAGACCAATTAATTTTGTATTATGTACACGCTGGATTGCTTGGAGGCACGCTTCTTGAACATTTAGGACATAATTGTATGTCCTGTGTAGTACCCAGCACGTGTTCTTACTTGTGCCTTAATGTGTACTTTAGCTAGTTTAATATTTTAAGAAATGGTTATGGTCATGTTCATGTTAATGCAAAAAAGCTATGGAAAAGTTTTTTACGCGAAAAGTTTGCAAGGGTTCTTGTGAACTCTACTGATTCTTATTGTTATGTAACAAAAGTACGCAAAAAGAAAACCGAAATAAAAAGTTTCGTAATGACATCATATTGCTCGACAGTTGAAAACGAGAATGGCCTGAAGAAATGATAGTTTCCAGTAAACTTAAATGACAGCGTAAAAGGGTAAATGCGAAAAGTGAACGAAAAAAATCTCTTGAATTTTAAATTCAATGGAAAAAACAAGACAAATACAAACATGTTGAGAAGCACATTATATTTCTTCTAGAAAAAAAGAAGTAATACTTTGTTAGACTTTTATGCGCTTTGCTACCCACATTTTTCGTACTTTGCTGTTTGTTTATTTGAAGGAAATAGTTTAAGTTTAAATTGCTGAAGGTCCAAAACTATACAACAAGTTAAGTTATCCGAAAACTACAATATACCATCTCTCTTGACTGCTGTGTAGTTTTTCCGATTTTATCTAAACAACCATGATGATTACATTAAGAGGCATTACATGACATGATTCTCTAAGAATGTTCCTGGAAAATTTGACCTTTACACAAAAATATGTAATTTTCTTAGCTTTTGTGTATTTTTTTGCAGGTCATTTCATTTAACGTTATCTGTTATCTCACGCTGGCATTCCTTTATTATCTATTTAGTCCGCCAAAAACCGTCGGATGTCCGACGGTGGTGTTCACTTCCAAAGCTAAAAGGTTTTTCCTCACGTGTAAAATGCTAAATTAAAAGATGTAAATATGCAGATGCAGAGCGAGTAATCTAATCTCTGTATCTCGTTATCAGATCTTTCAAGTTTTTCATTGAAAAGGTATTGGAAAAGATCAAGGGAGAAAAATAATGTGTAAAATAAGTAGGTAGGTGGGTAAAATACAGCGAACCTTATAACTTTAGTAATGGATTTAAAGGGAAGAACATGATAAACAAAGTGTTTTTGAAGAGCCCTTGAAAACCTGCGTGTGTTTTGTCATACCATTGCCTTTTAATCCTTTGAAGCCAACCAAGCCACACTTTTAAAATCTTTAACCCTTTGGGGACCTTGAGCTACACGCAGCTACAGTTTGTCTGCCGGTTGTCGTATCGTAAGTTCACGTACCCAGAAAGAAATACAGCACATGAGTGGAATACAGCAAAAAGCTATTAGTTATTAGACGACCATCTTTTTCTCATGAATCATTTTGATGGTGAACGATTGTGACAATACACTTCATAACAACAATAATAAACAAAATTGTTGAAGTGTCATTGCTTGCATTTTGCATGGTCATTATCACCACCGCATTTGACTATTCTTGTTCCGTTTTTTGGACTTCTTTCTGAATAACGATGATAATGGTTAAGGAGGATAATGATAATGATGATCCATCGGATGAGTAATTGATTTTTATGATGAGTGGATGCGCAAGTTGTTGTAAATCTTTGTGCATTATTATTATGCCTATTCAACCAGCAATTGGCATTTTTATCCTTTTCCCAAAAAATATATATCCTTTTGTATAACATATTTATTATCTATGATTCTGGTTTAAAATGGAAGAATTGCCTTTTATTCTTAACTCTTTGGTTTGCCAGCATATTGTGAAAAACAAGGCAGTCGGTCGGTTGGTCACGGATAATATTTTAGTGGAAAAAAGGTTATTGTTTTGTATACTGCCAACCAAACAATGAGGCGCGATCTATATAGTTCAGTAGATCAGGTAGGTATTGTTGTTTTGTAAATTGGGAAGCAGATGTGTTTTGATTCTTTTTGGCAGAAAAAAAACGTAAAATCAGAGGAATTGTTGCATTGGCATTATCAGATCTTTGATTGTACTTACCTGATTTAGTTTTAGACTAGCTTTTCATCTGAGTACAACTGCAAGCCCAAGAGCCCACAAGCTAAGCCACAACCGTGGGAAAGGACCACGTGTGTGTTACTAGTGACGTGATAAGTGAACCAGATAGACACTCGTACTACTTACTTTTATCCGGAGAAATATTTGTGCTAAAAATTCTAATATACTTTTGGTTATTTTTTTACTAAAATATTGAAGTATATACAATATAGTGAGTAATTCCACTTCAAAAAGTTAAAAAATGGCTTTACCAAATGAATCCGAAAGAAAACTTATTTCGCAGGTAAGCATTTTTACTTATGTGGTTATGCCTCGGGGCAAAGAGAGACTTTTTTTGGGAATGTCATAAAAATGTACTATCTCATTATTTTACAAGATTTTTATGACATTTTTTGGTAATCCATTGTTGACAGTTGAGAAGTTCGTGCAAAGACGTGATAAGGGAAATGGAGTCGGATCCAGGGGACATGTTTTTCGTACGATGGCTCAGAGGCAAGTTGCATTTTATAAAAATACATTTTGATAGAAAGCTTTTTTACATTTCTTTTTCATAAAAAGACATGTTAATCAAGAGAGACATGTGATAACTTTTAAGTAATAAAAAATCTGGTGAAATTTGTGGTAGACCAAGGAATAATATAATCTCTTTGTATGCATTATAGCTCGAGATTACGATATGAAAAGCGCAGAACAAATGCTCCGAGAAAGTCGACGATGGCGTCGTCAAAACAAAGTTGATAGTATACTTGAGAGTGGACTAGACACATTTTTTAAGTTAAACTACCCCCTCCATTTGGGAATTTTAGACAAGAGAAGTAGACCAGGTTTGATTATAATGATAACAAAACAATTTACTACTATCTCAAGAAAAAAAAACTTCTTGTTGTAATATCCTCAGCAGATTATATTATTGTTTATTTAACATCCTACATTAATTCGTCTGCAGTATTAATGATACCTTTGGGCAAATGGAATCTGAGAGATGGAGTGAGTAATGGACTTTCCCAGGGTTTTACCACTTATCTAATTCAATGCGCGGAGGCCGTTATGAAAACGGTGGAGAACCGAGACGCTGTGAGAAAACCTTGTGCTATGCCAATCTCCCAGTTTTCAGTTGTGGTGGATTTCGAAGGATTTCAATGTTCGCAGTTATTTGATATTAAAGGTACATATTACATTACTTGTAACAATACTATTGTATGTCATGTGCATTCGAGTAAGTAGAACTAATTAATGTTCGTGTGAACAATTTTTTCAGTTCTCAGAATGGTTCGTCAGATGCTGTTAGTTTTGAGAGCTAATTACCCGGAAACTATGGCTGGTTGTGTGTGTGTTAATTGTCCACGATTTGCTGCGAAATTTATTACCCTAGTGAGTTCGGGCTCTAAGTCAACAGTGCAACGGCCTAACTCAAAACAAAGTAAATTGAAAGTTTTTGGTAAAATTAAAGAAGTGGGCGATATGACAGCAGTTTTAAGCAAAATGATGCCAGAGGATGAAATCGAAAAATGTGTTTATTTATTCTCAACAGTTGACTAGTAGTTTGTGAACTTGACGAATTTATGCCAATGTGATACAGTAACAGTTATTATTATTATCTCTTGAGACTTTACTTTTGGGTGTTTACTATCTGTTCTCAACTTAGTTTGTATTATTCATAAGGATTTTTTTGATATTCGTTAAATTTCAGCAGTTTTGCCGTTTTCCAAAACGTAGTTCAAATTTACTACTTGAAACTCATTTTAAAATGCATATAAATACGCTATATTTTTATTGAAACTATATTTTTATATATTTTTTTAAGAAACAACAAATAAAACAAAGATATAATGCCAAAAGATCACATGAGTATATAAATGAAATTAACCTTTTTTTGAATTTCAACATTTGCGGTGTTTGCGGTTGATATTCAGGATATTTAGCACCGAACAGCATAATATTTTCCAGTTTGACGAAGACTTAGCTAAATATTATTTACGATTATTTGTCACTGACCAAATATTAAGGATGACATGACGCCAACTAAACCGAAATCAGCAATAACCACGCTGATTCTCTTAATGCCCCATTTACAACATTTGAAACTTGCTGACACCTTGATTTAGTTTGACGTCTACAACTTTGCAAGGAAAACATAGTGGAAGGATGGCTTTACGCAGGTCTTTTATAAGCGGCATTGTAAATTGTAAACTAATTCTGAGAATTTTCGTTTACTGGAAAAAATGAGAAGTAACGAGTTTACATTAATTTAAAATAATGATCTTAGGGCCAATTATCGTCATTAAAATCAGAACAGAAATATGATATGTCATTAATACAGTTTTGAGAAGAAAAAATATGAAAACCGATGGTAGACAAGAGCCAACTTAAAAAATATATTTATTCCACAATGCCCCAAAATTTAAAAAGTCAGAAATATAATGACTATTTTGGTGTAGTATCAAAATACTTGCAAAGTTTTATTAGTTTATTGGAAACTCATTTTTCAAATGTGATATTCATTTCATAGTACACTATTATTATTCCACTTTTTAAAGCGTAAAATTGAATTATTTTTGTACATCTTTCATTTCCAGTATCAATACACAATAACAATGATGAAAGGGTTTCCAGTAACCATCTACGTACATACACACATATGTACGTTGTACATACTACTTTCATTCTACATTCTACATGCACAAACCCATATAATATACTATCTGACTGATGTATGATGCATTATGGCTTCTATTCTGTGTGTTCCCGGACTAGCTAGACAGGTAAATATAGTAAAAACGAGCGGAAAGATGCATTTTCTGTGTAAAATCAGCTGTACAAATTCTTCGAAATCATTTCCCAACTAAATCTAACATTTAAAATGTCTTCTAGAAGTTTTTAAGACAGTCTCATCTTTAAAGCGTGGTGGACTGTAAAGGTGACTATCTATTTGTTAACATTTTATATACCACAAATTGATGTAGTATTCATATACACATATTTTTATGCCAGATCGGATAAGTGCAATAATGGACCCGCAAAACCAAATTGGTTTCGGATGGCTGTGGACACCTTCCAGTGGTGGAAATGGAATATTATTTTGTAATCCCGAACAACAGGCCATCACAACGGTTACACCGGTACCTGCACCAGTGATGACTGTGGAAAACAACAGGGTTGTAAAAATGGACAGTGCACATGCACAAATTTCTCAGCAATGTGGTGGCAATGCTGTCAATAGGATGGGACCAATAAATTATGAAATGACACCGAAAAATTTGTCAATGCATCAAAATCCCGGTCATCAGACAACACCTCAAACTCCTCTCTCAACATCATCGTCATCCTCATCATCCACATCCTCAGGAGGAGACTTCCTTAAATGCGGTATAAGTAGCAATGGTAGAGATGAAGACAAGTTATCTAAAGGTAAACCTGTAATTGAAGAGGATGAATTGGCGAGAAGACGAGAAATTAATCGATTACGAGAGAAAAGACGCCGAGAGCAAATGACACCAAAGGAACGAGCTAAAGCAAGAAAGAAAAATAAGCTGCGGGCGAGGAAACGGAGAAGGAACATGACGCCAGAGGAAAGGGAGCAAGAAAA
>JAQFZG010002680.1:0-15726 GCA_034695465.1 Entomobrya nicoleti
ACCTACTTAATTCACTCAAAGCTAACAATGAGACATTTTACGAATGGAATGATTTGAATAATATTAAAATAAGCAAATACAAAGGATCTGTTTAGCCACCTAAACACTGTCAATACAATTATTGCTTTGCTTATATCTTCATTTTGATGCAGTAACAACCTACTAAACAATTAGAAAACATGTCTTTCAAGTCAAGCAACTAAACTTAACAACAATGGCAGTGTTCTTGGGCGGGTAGACAATTCGAAGCTGATTTTGCAAAATTATTTTATTAATTTCACATTTTAGAAATATTCTATCTAGCTTTAGTATTATACCCTATCTTTGACTAGTCACTCACTTTCTCTGAAAACTACAAGTAAACTAATAACAACAATAAGAGTCGTAAGAGAATTCGCTACAAAATAATAATAAGCTCATGAGTAGAAATCCTGATTTTATTGCTCTTGTACTTTCTTGTGGCTGCGGTGAAAGTTGTGGTTTCTTGTAAATAGGTACTTATAACTCTTCCAGAGTTTTTGTTGTTGTTACTCAACCATGAGAATAAAAGTTAATCCAACTTTCATTATTTGTATAATCCAAGAAGAAACTACTACTCCACCGCGACGCAGTAATTCCAAAGTTATAAATAGTACACAAGTAAAGTAGGTATACTTTTTCCTTTTATTAATCCATTCCTTCTCTGTTTGTATACATATGTGCGTGTGTGTTCTCATTCATTATACACTTTTACTTTCCCTTTTACATTTCATAGATTCCTTCTTATATTCTTCCCATATATTTTAATATGCTGACAACAATGATTATTATTACGGCAAAAAGCAAGCAGCCAAAAACTTTCTTTTGTTTGCTTTCAACTTGTCCTTACGAAAACGTTACCAAGATTGGTATGGTAGTACTATAACCTATCAAACATCTACTTAGAGGGATAATAATGCATTATATTTTCTTCCACATTTTCCCATAAAATTTCTTATGCATTGTTTGCACACACACTACCATTTAAAAGTTTTCCAGTCAAGCAAGCAAACTTATTGGAGAGGTCGTTTATCGTTACGCAGCAGCAAAGGCTAATAAAACTTGAAATATATTTATATATAGAAAATAGAAAGCCATATAAAGTAAAAAATCAAACAAGAAGGAGGAATAACGCACTCTTATGTATATATTTAGCAGCCAAAACCATCTATAAAATTGTTGGTTATTTATTTGTAAAAAGTTATTCCGCTGCTATACCAAAAACCACTATCGCATCGCTTTTCTTAAAGATGACGATGATAATTTTATCAAGGAGGAAATAGAAATTGTATGACTGTTTTGTGCATACTTGTGGAAAAATCTATGAGCGAGGCAGAAAATATAAATGGGAAAGTACAAAAGTATCATGAAAATACACACAACTTCTGCAGATCATTTTGGCGGCTGCAAGGCAGAAATAGAAGAAAGGATGATGATGACAAAAATCGTTTCACTTCCGGTTAAAAGGCGGAGGAAACCAGCTAAACAATAAACTACGACGCTTTGTACATTTAAACTTTAAAACTAAAAAGTAAGTTGCCACAAACTAAAGTAGTGGTAGGTAGTACTATACTAACTCTAGTGCGTAGTGTGTATGGCTTATATGAACATGCGGAGAAAAAGTAAACAAAAGTTTTTTTGTTGTGCATAATAATTTTCATAACTAACTAACTAGCAGGCTATTTGTTAAGAAGACAAGGCGACGCGACGGCTTAAAAATGTGGACGATAGGAAGTGGCAGCAGGGCAAAAGGGCATTACGTAATAATATAATCAAATTTTAACTTCCCTTCAATTTTCTGAGCAGCAAGTATCCTTATCTCTTAAAAATGGACGAACTGTTCCTGGATGGAATACTAATGTTAAAAAACACTACGTAAATTACAAAAACTTGTATTCGCTTTCAAAGATAAATCCAAATAATGAAAATTTGAAACAGCTTATGTTAGGTGCGAAAAAAGATTTCAAAAAAGAACTGCGAAAATGTCAAAGATTAAGAAATTCAATTATTGCTGATAGTTTGGCTGATTCTTGCATCGGCAATCAAGATAAGAACTTTTGGGTACAAATAAATAGAGCAAGAAACACTAATAATTGTAAAGTTTCAAATAGCCTAGAGGATGTAATAGGAAAGACTCACATTTTAAATTTGTGGAAGTGTCATTTTGAAAACTTGTTCCATTCTAACAGAAAATTAGACGATCTAAAAGAAACCATGAATCAATTTGCAAATATAGTAACCCCAGATGAGGTTTTTGAAGCCTGTAAGAAAGTGAAAAAAGGTAAAGGTAAAAAGGTAGACCGTATCTCAATTGAGAGTATAATTTTTGCTGCAGACTTTGTCTATCAGCTATTAGCTATTCTTTTTAATAAAATATTAAAAACATCCTATTTACCCACTGAAATGATGAAAGTTCTCATTATTCCAATATTGAAAAGAAAAACTTTAGACTGTACTAAAATAGCTAGTTACAGGCCAATTGCTCTTGCAACTTGCATTTCCAAAATTTTCGAAACTTTAATACTGAACAGGATAAAGTGTTTTTTATCAACAACTGATAATCAGTTCGGTTATAAAGAAAACACAGGTTGCGAAACAGCAATTTTTGCACTAAGACAAACTATAGAATATTACACTAGTAGGAAAACACCAATCTACATATTATACCTTGATGCTAGTAAGGCTTTTGACAAAGTAAATCACAGAAATCTTATTTTAAAATTGAAGGAGCGTAAACTCCCATCTGAAATTTTAAATATGTTAATATATTGGCTAGATAATCAACTATTTCAAATAAAGTGGGACAATGAGCTCTCTAGTCCGTTTCAAGTATTACAGTCAGTCAAACAAGGTGGAATTTTAAGCCCATACCTTTTCGCCATCTATCTAAATGACTTGAGCATAAGTTTAAGAAATTATGGATTGGGTGCTAATATAAATAATTTAAATGTGAATCACATAATTTATGCAGATGATATAACTCTAATGTCGACCACACTGTCTGTATTAAACGAATTGTATGTAATATGTAAAGAGTATGCAATTAATCATAATTTAGAAATTAATATTAATAAGACAAATTTTCAATGTTTTCTGCCGGATTTTTTATGGACAGCTAGAGACAATGTATATTTGAATCTAGATGGGAATTTAGTTGCACATAATAAATCAGTAAAATACTTAGGTTATATTATATCATCAAAAATAGTTCAGAAGTCAGACATATTGTGTGATTATGAAGAAATTTGTGCAAGAAAACGTGAACTCTATGCTAAGGCTAATATGATTTGTGCCACCTTTGGATGCTGTTCTTTTCCAGTAAAAGTCAAACTTTTTAAATCTATGCTTAGTAATGTATATTGTAATAGTTTATGGATAAGTAGCGTTAAGAAGTCACATGAAGTGTACGTTGCATTTAACAATGCTTTCAGAAAAATTTTCAACATTAAATGGCGATGTAGTATTTCGGAACAATTTGTCAGACACAGGGTATATAATTTAGAATCTGTGAGGAGAGTTTCTGTGCTTTCATTGCTTAATAGATTAATTAAGTCAGATAATTTGATCCTAAAATCAATTTTTGATAAACAATTTAAACATAGACAAAGATGTACTCTTGCTAGTGTCTGGGAAAGTGTTCTGTTTACCACTGAAAATAAACTTATAGAATATTTAAGTCAAAAATAATTCGTAGGATAAGTCTAGGTTAATTTTTAGAATAGTAAGTGGATCTGTTACTTGTTTTTTATATGATGTAACGATAGGTCTGTAAATGATGAATAAAAAAAAAAAAATTACTCTCAGCTCCTTACTTTCTTTCTTAAATACTTTCCCAGACTTGTTTATTGTTCGTCTGGTGTGTTGTCTACCAAAAAAACATCTGAAGATTTTTTGCTGGAGGCTGTAATTTTCTTTCGTGCTTACTGCCATGTTGTTTTGTGGTGGGTGCCATGTAGCATACACGCTAAAAAAAGTAAAAACAAATAAGGCAAGGGGTAAAATACAAGACATAAGATACCGAGCGAGGTGAAGGAGGAGGAAAAAGAACGAAAGTTTTTTTGGTTTAACTTTTTTTCTTAAAAAACTAACAGCACTAACATCAACATAGAAGATTAGGGAAGACTTATGCTGCGCCTAGCCAACATCACGAAAACGTCTAGCAGTTCGTTAGCAAAAAATCTTTTTGGATGATGTGATCTTGGTGCTGGAGGAGATAGATGCTTTTGGTGTTTGCTGTGATATTTATGTGGATTTATGAATTCAAACTAAGTTTTTTTTGCTGGTAGCTAAGAAGAAATCAAGCAACTAGTCAAGTCACTCATACTGAACTTTCCCGCCACCCGGAAGCAACATTTTTATATGAAATTTTGAAAACGGAAGTTGGAAAGTTGTTGGATCATCCATCAGCATCATCACATCAAAACGTATAGCCTTTCATATCCTCTTTCTTCTTCTTAGACATTTTACAGCTAAGAGTCAAAGTTGCATGTTATGGTTGTTAGGCAAGTCACCACTAACCTGCCACTAGACTGAATTCTGTCATAGTCAAATAATATTACGAGAAGATTGAGTATGGAATGCAGGAGTGAAATGGAATGCAACAAGGAAACTTGTTTAATAATGATGTGGTAAGTTGTTGTGACCTGTCCTGCTACATGTCTATATGTCTGCATCACTCCCATCACCATCACACACCACACGCCACACACCTTCTTCAAGTATCCAGTCCCTACGCATTTGTCACCTTAAGCAAAGTTGCCAAACAAGAACAAAGTTTACCACCGACTTATATCCACATTCACCCTCACAACTCTTTTTGTGTCCCCTCAAAACGAAGAGAAAGCACAAAAACTAGCAATCAAGTAAACTCCGGTGTCTGGTGCTAGGCGTCGAGGTGAGTTGAAATATGAGATAGTTTGATGTTCACAATGATGAAGATGATCATCATCGTACATACATATCCGAACACAAACAACTCTAAAGAGAGGAAGATCAAGGTGAATGTCAACTTAACTCAAAAGAACAGTCTTTTACACTTCCTTGTTCATGTTCTCCTACACTGCTTCCAGCTTTACCACTTGTGTACACTTCCTCCTTGTCTCTTCACCGAACAAGTGGAAGAGGGAAAAGGCCAATAGCCTTTATGACTCTCTCCAAAAACTAAAAACCCGTTATCTCTCCGTGGCATTGTGACACTGACAAAGCTTACTAAAAACTATATTCTTCCTCATCAAATCATTATCATTACATCACTTAAAACGTCCAAGAGCCCTATAAAACATTTATGCTTTAATTGGGGCGTATTGAGAATAAAATGCGTTGGGGTACATTCTAAATCCCTCTTCACAATTAATTCAATAATGGAATCTACAAATTCCAGTAGTGTTCCAGCTTCAACAGAATGTTAGTATCGAATCCAGCAAAGCAGCTACTCAAACTCAAGTTAATCTTCTTTCTATCTGCCAATTTACAGTCAGATCATGTAACAATCTAGCTGGATATCCATTTTATTAGGATGGATATGTGGGTATTCAGACAAGAAGGAAGAAGAAATGTCCAAAAATGTGGGAAGAAAGTAAAACGAGGATGATGATAAAAGTGAATGAACGGAGGAGAAAACAATATCAAAGGAATGTGCAATATTTCCTTCCGTTCCATACTTAAAATTAATTTTATTTCATCATATATACTTCTCACTCTTCCAAGCGTATATATTTTATGAATCGTCTATCTGTCGCTTGTCTTCTAGTAAGCTTGTCCATATTTCTGAAAACCAGACTGGTAGACTGAACTTATAGCTAGCTAACTAACTTGCCTATTTAAATACTGGCTTGCCTTGTGTCATTATTTGTCAGTGTGATGTTTCATTTCAACTTCTTCACTAAAACTTTGTCTCAACATCTATCCATCCCACCATCGTATCACTATCCGACAACTAAATTTGATTTGAGACACTCATGCAGCCATGCATACAAGTAGCTTTAGTGTGGAAGTCATCATCCTCTTTATCGTTAAGTAGTCAAGTTTTAGTGGAATGTTCTAACTTTTCCCCCAATAAAGCCAAGTAAGTGAAGAAGATGTCGTATGTGAAAATTAGAATGTACATTCGTACGTATGTACATAAGTGCGTTGGGTACAACGAACAAGTTATTCACATTAAAATGATTTGCTACACGCTACGCTCCAGCATTAGCTTCCATCTCTTTTTTTTGTCCTGCCAACGTCGTCCCCACTACGCCACATCACATCACACTCTCCTTCTTTCACAAGTTTTGTCATCAGAAGTGATGCCAGAGCTATATTCACACACATAAGCAGACTTTTTATATTTTATTCATAATCTTTTAAAATGGCAAAGTTTTTTTTTTTGTTACTGCCCCACCGTAACAATTTCAAGCTGATTGTGAGTTGTAAAAATTACAACAATTCGAGGAGTTGGCTTTCATTGAAACTTTCTTTTATAATACTTTTTTATGATTTACGCTCTAAAGCATTTCATCTGATCATCAAACAGTGGAAAAAAATAACTAAAGTATGTACACACACAAAAAGAAAAACCCAAATAGTTAGAAACTTTGCTTCGTTTCAAAATATATATACATATAACGTTTTTATCCTCAAGATGGAATAACTGGTTAAAAAACGGGATATGTGTGCAAACTGCGGAAGAGGAAAAAAACGTGAAACTAAAAAAACTGTTTTTTTTACTTGGTGGGATAGATGCAAGCATGTAACATACCAATTTTTGTGTGTCTGGCCTTATTAGGACTACTTATTTCACACAGCACAATCTCCCAACACCAAAACTGCTCATGACTAATTTGTGATTCAGCTCACGTTCCTTCCTTACCGATCCTTACACAAGTAAAGTACAACAACTTACTACACTCTTCTCTCTCCATTCGTTCGAAAGTCCTACATGGCCATCGCGCTCTAGCTCTTATAACTGCTTGCTAGACTGGCTTTCGAGTTGTAGAGACTACCTACTTGATTGTGAAGATTGTAAAGTAAAGTGTTGCTTTTACGCTGTTGCTGATGATGCTGTTATACTTTCTCTCCCAAGCCAGCACGTTGCGTTGTAGTGAAACTCTAGCGTTAATTCTGCAGGGAAAACGGATGGATGGATAGATGAGTAGTTTTCTTCGCGAGAGAATCTCTCTGATTGTTAAAAGTCTGCTGTTCTCCGTTCAAATATAAATAGATAGCTTGTTTGGCATGGTCTAATATGCATTACAATTTGTGTACATTGATACGATACGTCGTTCTTCTTCTTGAGTTAGTTTTCTTTAAAAGGATAACGAATGAACGCTTGTACATAAATAGTGATATGCGTCGGTTGGTTAGTGTCTGATGTAGCACAAATATATTTAAGCTTTCCTTGTTCGTGTTAGCAAGATAGCATAACAGTTTTTTCTTATAAGGCAGCGGAGTGTGTTTTACAAAAAAAAACTTTTAGATTTTGTAGTGACTAGGCAATATTAGAAACGCATTTCTCTCTCATTGGATCACTGCATACTGTGAGTTTGAATTGTACTTTAGCGCATTTTTTTGCTGGGGTTTTGATTTGTTGAACAGAAAGAACATGAAAATATCAGCAGCTCAACGATAAGCTGCAAAAGAAAAATACGTATAAATTCGTGTCGATTGTCGACATTTATAGAGTGCAATGCCGCCATTGTAATATTGTAAATTTGGTAGAATAATGTCATTCGAAGGTAAAATAGACTTACATCAACTAGAAAAAAATAGCTACAGCTAAATAACCAATCTTGAGAGAGTGCAGATTAATGTTGTTCGTTGTATCAATTATCAATCATTAGTGGTTGTATCAAGTTTGCATGTTGATTTATAGTCTACATAATATGAGATACTACTTTTAAATATTTTAAAGTAAAGTGATGCATAAAAGGTGTGCTGCTGACGTGTTGTAATTACAACCTCAATTGATGTAAACTATAGATAAGAATTCGAAAAATATACCTGACTATATTTTCATTAATGGACGCTATATATAATGGACATTCGATTCTATTCGAGAACTTTTTGTAGTAGACAAAAAACGATAATGGTCAATAAAGGTCAGTAATGGTTATGGTTTTGTTAATTTGCAAACTTAAAACAAGATTGGCATTAAAATAATACAAATATGTTTTTCCTTAGAATTCAAAAAATAAAATTCAATAAACTAAATTTTCAGTTGCATGAAATATCATATATTTCTTCAACTAGTTGAAAATATCCACACATTTATTGTAATTCATGAACAGGAAACAATCATGAATCTGAAAATCATTGACTTCAAATGAATAAATTAAGAGAAGAGATCCCCTCTCCTTTTGTTCTCCAAAAATCTCCCTACTACCATTTCCAGCTACCCACCAACTTCACAGACACCACACTCAATATTCACGTGCATTCCCCAATGAACTCTCCAGAGTACATTAATTTCCCTTTCTCCTTTCCTGACTATGCACTTGTCTACCTCTTCTTATTCTTGTGCAGTGACTAACTGCAATAATCAGAAATATTCCAAAACTCCTCACTCACAACTCATATTTCAAAACCATACGAACATAAATACAAGCATGATGCATATATTTTGTTTTATTGTTCTGTGGAGAGCACAGCGGATGCGAAAAGGCTACAGGCTACACAATCACAAACTTACTGCCAAGTCATTCAGAGACAATTTATTATTAGCCATTTATGAAACCAAAAGCTTTCACTCTTTCTTCTCCGACCGACTCTTTCTGCAATTAATACACATCCACCAAAAACAGCAATTTCACTCGTTTTATATGTATATTTTATGTGTATTGCATTGCTTTTATTACTGAACTTGTCTCGTGACTGTGCAATTTCCTTCCTTTTTCTCCACCAACTCTACTGACTCGTTATTTCCTCTTGCTCTTTCTGACAGCAAAGCAATACCCAAAATCGGCAAAATTACAATAAGCACCTTACCGTAAAACGATGCTATAATTTATTATGCACCAAAGCCATTTTATACTTTGACTCACTATATAGTTTATTTACAATTTTCATGCACATCCATTCAAAACATCTTTCATTCATTCGACTAGGAAATATTGAGAGTTTACAACAGACTACTATGCAACCAGCAAGAAAAGTGCCTTTCAAAACAGTAATTTTCACTGTAGCTCCACGAATTATTGCTGATTGGATGCTTCTTTTTCTTTACTATTCTTTCTTGCTTGCTTAGAAAACAAGCTCATTTTATTCTCATTCCCTGCGTTCACCTCAACAACAGAATTTGACAGAAAACAGAACAATGATTTTGTTGGAATATTATTATGGTCCCACTGTGAATTCCATTTTACACACTTTGTGCTCTGCTTTGTATGATTGTATGTTGTACTTCAAGAGAGAATTAAGGACAAGCTCCTTACAATTTCCAATCAACTACAAAAGTGAACAACAACTCCAACAACAATGAAATATTTTCAATGCAATGCAAGCAAACAGTCATTCATACATACATACATGTACATAGTGGCAGTGGAGACACGAATGATGATGATGATGAAAGGATAAGTACAATAAATACATGTGCAATACAATAAAACTTTAAGCATAAAGGTAAATATTAAAACATGATATAAAACATTCTGTAATTCTGTTTGCTGTTGTCGGGAGCGTTGTCATTTCCAATTTGGGGAAGAATATTATGCAACAAAGCAGTTGTTGTAATGCTTTTATATGTAATATACATGCATAATAAATTGTTCATGTATTTTCTCTCTCTGGTGTGCATTCTACACTTCCGGTATTTTCATGGAAAACGGATGATGGAACGAAATGGGTAATATGAATGAAATGGTTGGTGATAGAGAAAAGGAGACGATTTTTTTCTTTCATTTTATGTGAAACGACCATTTACACTTTGAAAATATAATGTTGAATGTACTTTATGGGGGAAACGAGTTGTGTTGTGATTCTGTCTGTCTGAAAAATAGAAAAAAAGGGAATGAATAATGTGAATAAGTACACATCTGGGAGATTTTCCGTCGAGTGCCTCGATCTGCTGCTGTTTCCAACTCTGTTTGTTTTTGTGTTTTGTTGTTAGTATTTTTGCTTGGATATCAAAGCAAAGTTGCATATAAATGCTAATAAATAATATAGAAAATTTAGTCATAATGGATATATTGTATATACGCATATAGTGGCACAGTAGTATCCTTAAACTCAAACTCTTGTGCAGTTGAGATTTCGGTTTAGGAGAAAATGCGGAAAGTAAACAAAGTCAATAAAATGGTTTTCAAGTTCTCAGAAAATCTCAACTATTCACTGAACAAGACAATGGAGAGAGAGAGCAGTGCACTGCATAGTTTTGCTATGTAAGTGAAAATGCTAATTTTTGAGATACTTTGCTCGTCCTCTTGTTACAGAGAAGGGAAGACAATATAAAAGTGATGTGATACTACCTTACAGAGCCAAACCAAGCCACCTTCTTCGTCACTGTCTACTTGACTGAAAGACAAAACAAGACAATTCTCATCTCTAAAAATACACTGGCTTGTTTGACAATAAACTGGAATTCTCAAGTTTTCAAGAACTCCAACATCATTTCTCATTGTTTCCTTCCTTGCTTCCGGTGGTGAGAAGGGAAAGGAACTCTCCAACCAAATTATGCATAATAAATGCATATACTTTTTGTGTGTACACTTGTACTTATTCACACTCCTCCTGCTCATATTCCATTTCCAACCATGCAGTAACTTGCACCAGGCATGCAAGCAAACAACACAATTACAATACTAAACGACAAATTCTCCAACTCCAAATTATTTTCAAGGTTATGTTTATATTTATGTTTTAAGAAGCTTTCTTTGAGTTTCCCATTTAGAACCGCTGCTGTACAATTCAACTTAAAACTTTTATTTTTTTCGCTGCTGAGCGCCACCACCACCGTCTGAGATACATAGCGCAAAGCTATTATAATTTGTAATGTACGTACTAAAAAACCAAGTTTGTTTTATGTTTTATACCCCAATTTTACATAATTTTCCCAGGGAAATCATAGTATGTACATAAAACATTCGTCTTTATTTTCTTCTTATTATAAAAATCCATTGTGGCTTTAACTTCAAAACAAGCGTACACAAGTCGTAATTCCAATTTTGACAAGAGAAAGAAAAACAACACACGTCATGCCATGCCGGAATGCGGAAAACATTGAGCGTATTAAGAGGAAAAAGGAAAGCAGGGAAAATAAAAACTTTTTATTGCTTCGTTGCATCTCATTGTGCTGGCCTGGTATACAACCATGCGTGCATGTATAATAACAAGCATACAAACATAAAAAAATGCGTACATTTAAACAAATTTCTGGGAATAAAACTTGAAAAAAATAAAGTGCTTGTTTGCACAGAAATGCATCACTTTGTTTCCACCACCCACCCACATACATCACATCTATCCATCCATCCACGCGTTGCAACTTTCCCATTTCCCAGATTTTCCCTTTAATCTTAATTCCACTTTTGTCATGCATATTAGGGCCACATCTTATTTACGTAATACCATTTAACCAGGCATCGGCAGACGTGTTCATGAAAATCTACCAAGTTTACTTGCCATTTTCAGAAATAACGTCTCCACCACCCCCACCACCACCATTATTATTCCAATGCATTTTATTATCATCATTGCGACAATTCAAATAAAAAGGTTTTGCTTTGCCTGCAGTCCGTAGGGTCGTAGGTTCCATAAATGGATTTTTCTCTTCGAGACTTTCCTTTCCCCAGCACTCTACTAATAATGCAAGTAATAACATTATGCTATCAAAAATGCATCCACTTATTCTTCTTAAAATTCTCTGCTGCTGCCGGGTTAAAATTTACTTCCCTTTCTGTTTTCTCTGACATCATCAGCAGGCGACAAAGAAAGAAGTAAGGAAAAGGTTCTTTTTTTTACCAGACTTTGCTTTGTAGGCAGTGCATGTACTAAAGTAGAAGTACGCTGCGTTTCATTCATAACATGCATACATGCAACTAACGTCTCCTTGTCTACTCTTCTCATCTGCACTTTGTTGTGTGTGAGTGTGTGTATATATTTTTGGTTAAGATTGCATGTTCTCTCTTCTGGTTTCGTCTAAGGCAGAGATTTTAAGGATAAAAAGCTTTAGAAAGGAGACCAGAAAAGAAAGTTTCACACAGAAAAAAAGATCGTGCTATCTTTGTCTGTTTGTGATTCATTCTGTGCACCGCATCACAAACAACACCAGCATCTCTCTAGCACACAACTTAATGCAAAAAATGAGTCTCTCTATTTCTTTCACTGCATTCACGTTCTTCGAAGAAAAAAAAAGAATTTCTGGATTGAGCAAGAGAGAGAGAGTATGTGACAGATAGATAATATATCTTTTTGATATCACTCTGTATGTACATATTATACACAGAGCTTAGAATCAGCACGACTTTGCTCTACTAGCAAAGCTGAGCTGAAGGCTTTTATCCTATTTTCCTGTGTTGTGTGCATGTGCTTTATGCTTTTGCTTCACTTTTTGGTATTTAAGACGAATGCATTAATTTGAAAGGGAAAAGAACGAGCTGTCATCATTCCCCCAACTCCACTTTATCATATCTCTGTGCTCTGAGCTAACCCAAGTTGCAATTCTCAATGCCCGCGACATTTACATTTACGTACACAACACAACAACAGCAGCACCAACACAACCTTTCTGTCGAAAAAGGGAAAATTCTGTATAGGGAAGTAACGTTAAGTTAGTCGTTCCTTTTTATGGTTTGACGATCACAACAAACAGTACAACAATATAATGCATTTTATTTTTTTAGCTTGTATTCTGTTCCGCCTTTGTAGACATTGTTACTTTACTTGTGAGTCTTGTGAGTCTTTTACTAGTTGAATCATAAAACTACTAAACAGGCTTGTCACTCATGAGGTCCCATGCAAAGAAATAAAGGAAGTAAAACAACATCCCTGCTCAGTCTTTTCCGATCCAGTGTCGTGTGTTCATTATGCATGTATTTCTACTCGGCGCAATAAAATCCTTCATTCTATTCATTACAACAGCATATTTAGTTCATTATATTAGATCTTGTCTTGTCATTGTTTTTATGCGTACTTAAAGTACATCGTTCATTGTTTTTGTTTGGAAACGAAACATGCTTTCCTTATAATAAGCTGAGAATAAACTTTCCGTTATATTTTATGCATCGTGCTTAATTTCTCATGAATTCATCAAACCATTTCACCATTTAAATAAACGAGCAATTGAAAAGCAAACAGAAGTGAAAGCCTTTCTAGTCTTACCCATTTTCCTTTCTAAGTTGTTATATCACTAATGCTTCTTCCTTCTTCCTGTTCTTCTGAAGCTATAAAAGGAAATCTTAGAATGACGATAAGTGAAATGAGAATAATTGCGAAAAACGGACATTAGATCATTAACTAAACTATAAAATCAGATGAAGAAGAGACAGAGAAATCGAAGGACTTTTAGGTACTCGTTTTGTGCTAACTTGTCTACTGTTAGTCATTTTACATCTCCCCAAAAACCTGTGTGTGTTAATAATATTATGACCGTGATGCCAATGAGGCGAATTTTAGAGAATGGTGGTAAAATGGGTATAAACGATGATGATTCCAATTTCCATCACTCACTTTATAGCCGTTTTAACTTTATGGACAAGTGGATGATTGACTCGACTCGACTTCTCCGTAATTCTACACGTCTACTTTTCAAATTCAAATATAAACGGGAAAAGAACATCGTCTTCTCTGATAACAAGTTATGTAATACTTCCAACTTCCCTTGTATATTCTTAAGAGAAAAACATATTGCTGCTGGGGGGGAAAAGAACGGAAGGAAAGATGATAACGAGGAAAGAGAAAGAAGCCCTTCCAGATAGGAAATGAGACATCTGGATCTTATCAGCCCAACCCCACCATCGCACCGTCATCATCATCCACCATCACCGAAATGCTGAAGGGGATAGACGAGACGATTGACGATAATGCACTTTGATTTTATTCCATTTGAAAACACGAAAACAGCATTGCATTTTGCCTCTTTGGTTTGGAAAGACCTTCGCTTACCATTGCCTTTCTACTAATCTTAAATGAAAATCTTAATATTTTTTATAAGTATTTTCCAAGGAATTTAAGGCAAATGGAAGAGGTAACGTAACGTTAAATAAAAATAAATCCGTGTCAGATGTTTTGTACAAAAAATATTGTATGGTCGCTCTTTTCGCTGTTGGGGATGTGTTCATAGTGACCAGGTAAAGGGGTACATGCACTTAGCAACAAGGGCGACCATACAAGCTGACATGCTTTTTTTACCTTCTCACCCGATCTATCTACGATGACAAATCACTGGTATTTTCGATACTGCTTCAGAAACTTTATGTAACATTCATCCATCCATCCAAAAAGGTGATTATTTTGGTGTATTAAAGAGCTTTTTGTTTTAAGAGCGCATAAAATGCATTTAGGAAATCATTTTGGAGACATTTCAAATAAGTTATTTTATTTTATATTGAAAACACGTGCACACTACCCCAACCTTGCTTGCTTTGCTTTGTTTTTTGTATTGCTGACGGAGTAGGCCCACCGGAAAATTTTTGATTTTATTTTACAATTTATCATCACTCATAATTTTCCGCATTTAGCTCACAAGTAGTACAGCAGATGGTATGGCTATTTTTTATTATTATTACATTTTTCAATGTTGATCTGCCCACTTAGTATTCATATTTATCACCTTTTCGTTTCCCTAATGAATGAATATGGAGCCAGCAACGTTGTGCTTTTGCTGTTGTTGTTTCCCTGTTAATTTCTCAATGTCAAGTTGACTATAATCATGTACTTACAATCAGCACCCTGATCACATCACAGCCAAGTCGCAATACAAACTCTCCTTGCTAGTTAGCTCGGATCAACTCAACTCAGAAGTTCCCCCCACGCTCAAAACATACGTAAATTCTAATAAAAAACAAACAAGGAATTTTCACGCTTGTCTCAACCCTTTGAAAAGGGAAATTCATCATCTCCAATTCTAGTTTGGTTGAGTTGACGTGAATCGTCAGACTGGGGTATATGTTTGTATTATGTGATCATAAATGATGATGGTGGGTGACTCGCGCCCGACACAAAAACAAGCTTTCTCCGTTTCAATACAAAAAAGCCACCTTCACCATACCTTTTTCTATAAATTGTATACTTATTTCCCTTTTTTCTTTGATGATTATTATTATTTATACCACTCATTCAAAAAACCAGCTTGCCTATAAAAGTTTCGTGCTATTTATTAGGAAACCACTCAAAAGTATTTCCGACTTTTGGAAAAAAGGAAAATATGAATAAGCATTTTTAATGGTGGCAGTGACAAGGGAAGGAAAAAAGAAGAAAGGGTTGTTGTGTCACTAAAAATGTGGTTGCGTTGCATGTTGATCATTCCCGACTGCGTTTTTTTTATCTTAATAATAATTTTCAATCGAAACTGGAAACCGATTAAAATCAAAACAATTTTTCCTTTATAAAAGATACCTAACCTAACTCGGTTATTATGTCTATAATCAAAACATACACTTCACTTTAGCAGCACAACCAGTACTGAGAAAAAGCCACCAAAAAATAAAATGACATAAAAACTTCAAAAGAGCATGGAAATGAAAAGGCACACACATCACAAAAAGAGAGCATTATTTATTGGTGGTGCACATG
>JAQFZG010002681.1:0-15726 GCA_034695465.1 Entomobrya nicoleti
TTAACATCATGTTTAAAATAACATTAATTTATTTTATTTTTATCCATTTCAATCTCAAACGAAAACAGTCAATTTGGTACAATACAAGCCAATATTTTATTTCAAATATACTAAGTTATTCACGACTTTTAAAGTTTCAAAAGCATGTTTTTTATTCACTTTCATCGCTACTGCTGCTGCTTTCTACTCTTTTAGCTTTCTTTTTGCTTGCCTTCTTCTTTGGTTTGGATGTGGCCTTACGTCCCTTCTTCTTCTTTTTCTTCTTTTTACGTTGTGAGTCTTTCATTTTCTTTTTGTCATCTTCTGATTTTTTGTGACTTTTTATTATTAGCTTGATGCCTTTATGCCATTTGTCCCACTCGTGATCCGAAGACCAAATAGGTGCTTCAGTTGTTGACTTGCGTCGCTTCTTCTTTTTAGATTTCTTAGATGGCTTTTTAGTGCGCTTTTTAGACTTTTTAGTAGTTTTAACTGTTTCTATAGTAGTTGGCCGCCTGGTTGTCGGTCTTGTTGTGCTAGTTGTTGTAGTTGTCGTCGTTGTGGTAGTTACTTCTTCCGAAGAAGAAGAGGATTCAGACTCACTTGTTTCTGATTCTTCATCAGAGCTTTCTGAATAAGAACCACTGTTCCAAGGCTGAACAGCTTTTGTGATTGGCCGTCTAGTAGTAGTTGTTGTTGTTGTTGCTGGAGGTACGAATTCTTCAGACGAGGAAGAACTTTCTTCAGAACTTGGTGGTATAACAGCTGCATGTGGTTTTTGGGTTGGGACTCTTCTAGTAGTTTTCTGTGGACGAGCAGTCGTAAATTCCTCCGAAGATTCGGAATCTTTATTGACATTGACTTCTTCTGCTTCTTCTGAATCACTGTCGTCATTTGAAGGACCTTTCATTGTGCGACCTACCTTAAAAATCTTCGGTTTTTGTGTTTCGTCTTCAGTTTCCTCTGAGGACGGAGGATCTGTAGGTCTTACTAAAGTTGTTTCTTGTTCATCTGAGGTCTCTTTTTCTATTGATTCTTCCTCAGTTTCGACGATTTTCTTTTCCTTCCTAACTTTAGTTTTGGTTTTAGTAGATCTATTTGTATCTGATTTAGAGTTTTTATTGTACTCATTTGCTGCTGACTTGGAGCTTTTTTGGTGCTGCTTCGTTTTTAGTTTGGAGTTTTGATTATGCTCTTTCGTTTCTGACTGTGCATTTTTGTTGTACTCCTTCGTGTTTAGTTCGGAGCTTTCACTAAGCTCTTCAGTCTCCAAGTTAGAGTTTTTATCAAGCTGTTTGGTTTCCAACTCAGAGTTTTTACTGAGGTGTTTCGTTTCTGACTTCGAGTTTTCGTTGTGATCTATCGTTTTTGAATTCGAGCTTTTATTGTGCTCCTTCGTTTTCGACTTCATGTTTTCATTGTGCTCCTTCGTTTTCGACTTCGTGTTTTCATTGTGCCCCTTCGTTTCCGAATCAGAATTTTTATTAAGCTGCTTCGTTTCCGAGGCAGATATTTGATGGTCTTTCGTTTCAGAGTCAGAATTTATATTAAGTTGCTTGTTTTCTGCTTTAGAGTTTTTATTCAACTGTTTCGTTTCTGACTCGGAGTTTTTATTTTGCTCATTCATTTCTATCTCAGAGTTTTTATCAATCCGTATTGTTTCTGACTCAGAGTTTTTATTTTCTTCCTTCGTTTCTATCTCAGAGTTTATATTAACCTGTTTTGTTTCTGACTCTGAGTTTTTACTAACGTGTGTCGTTTCTGACACGGAATTTGCATTTTCCTCTTTCAATTGTGACTCAGAGTTATCATTGTGACCTTTCGTTTCTGATTGTTTTGTACTGTGCTCTTTTGTGTCTATAATTTTTCCATCGGACATAGTGACTGTCTTCACCTTTTTAACTTTAGTTTTGGTTTTAGTAGATCCGTTCGTCTCAGACTCTGAGTTTGTACTGTGGTCTTTCGTTTCTGACTCAGACTTTTTAGACTTTGAAGGCATCGGAGGATCCAGGTAGATAATTGTTGTCCGTCGGACGTACTCTTCTGGAGTTGCAGTTGTTTCAATTTGTGGGGTTTTGGCTGTGGTGGTCACGAGTCCAACTGGAGTAACTGTTGTTATAGATTCGGCTTCGACTGGTGTGGGCGTAGTTTTGGGAACAGACTTATCCGGAATATTTGTGGGTGTTGCTGCAGCTTCGTCTGGTTTTGCAGTTGACTTCGCTGTGGATTCATCAGGTTTTGCAGTTGACTTTCCTGTAGATTCGTCCGGTTTAGAAGTGGATTTACCTGTAGATTCGTCTGGTTTAGAAGTGGATTTTCCTGTAGATTCGTCCGGTTTTGGAGTGGTTTTCCCTGTGGATTCATCGGGTTTTGGAGTGGTTTTCCCTGTGGATTCATCGGGTTTTAGAGTGGTTTTCCCTGTGGATTCATCTGGTTTTGCAGTCGATTTTCCTGTAGATTCGTCTGGTTTTGTAGTGGATTTTCCTGTGGATTCATCAGGTTTTGCAGTTGACTTTCCTGTAGATTCGTCAGGTTTTGAAGTTGATTTTCCTGTAGATTCGTCCGGTTTTGTGGTTGATTTACTAGTAGATTCCTCGGGTTTCGCAGTGGATGCGCCAGTAGAATCGTCCGATTTTGGAGTGGATTTCCCCGTTGAATCTTCAGGATTTGGAGTGGATTGCCCAGTAGTTTCATCCGGTTTTTCTGTGGAGTTGGGTACAGTTTCATCCGGGTTTCCGGTAGGTTTGGCAGCAGAGCCCTCTGGATTATCTGTGGTCCCCTCTGGATTTCCGGTTGGTTTGGTTGCATTCTCATCAGCACTTATTGTTGTTGTATCTGCTGCCTCATTTGGTTTTGCAGAAGCTTCCGAAGGATCGGCTGCCACGGTCGTTCCATCACCTGCTGCTTCTGTTGTGGCTTCAGGAGGAGCATCTGTTGGTGCTGCTGTTTCATCACCCTAACGTAAGAACACAATTTATATATTCAATATAGTATTTCCTAGAAAAGTATTTTTTGAGTTTGTATGGATTTATATTTTACCTCAGCATCACGTCTTGTTCTAACTTTTAATCTTTTCGCACCAACACCTTGTTGAATACATTCTTGAAAAATGGCGACAACTAAAAATTGTATCGTAATCCAGGTAAGCAACCGTACTTTATTTTTTGCCATCACGACTAGGAAAAAAACATAAGTTGCCTAACCATACTTATTTTAAACTTTAAATATTTATTTCTGTTCAATTATGCAATTTAGGTATTTACTGGTATGTAATAATGGTATGGAATAAATTTATTTAGCTTTAGTAAGAGTAGTGATGACGTGTACACATCCTTCACATCGTATTTTTATTGGACGGAAATGTGATCTTAAAACAAACATTAACTTATAATGTAAGCATTGTGAGTTTGTTCATTCAGATATTTATGTCTCCCTGACGTCAGTGCAGTCAATATATATAACTATAAATATTATATGATTCTATTGTTTGATATCATACAAGCAAAAATAACCAAATAAGTTTCACTTTTATGTAGACATCATTGCATTATGCTAAATGATTCTGCTTCTCATCAAAAGTAACAATTTTAGGATTTGGCCGCTAATTTATTTGTTGGGTATAAATTTTTGTCGTTGACAAGTCTTCCGAAATCTGTTGTTAAATGAAAACAAATATACATGTTTAGCGAATTCTTATGGCTTTAAAAATTAAATATTGTAAAATGAAAATTGATCGTTTAGATTACCATGGGTTTATTTACATTCCTATCCATGCCCGTTGGATTTATTGCTTGATCTGTAGTTTGTTTTTGTGCAACTGCTTCAGTTTCTACACCGCTTGCTAAAATTTAAAAAATAATATCTTTTTGACGCATGCTATATACCAGGGCCATAGAAACATGATATTTAATAATTTATTACATGAAATTAGGACGAAATTATCAATTTGGAATCCATCGCAAAATTCGTAGTTTGTATGAGATGAAATTGATTGACTCTCCGATAAATTACTACTGCTTTGGCAACTACAAAGACTTAAGTATCCCGAGTCACTGCTCTGTTCGCAATCAGCATTCAATCCAGGTGTAAAGTTATCAGAAGTTGAACTTTGGATCGAGCCTAGTGGTTGCATGGAATCGTCATTAAACTCCATTGTCTTCGTAAAATCACTAGAAACCATTTGATTTATTTCCTGACCATTTTCATCTTGTAAGATAATTCCCGACTGAAATTCATCACTTTCTTGTAAATGAAGCTCGAACTCGTCAAATTGACTGAAACGTGACTTTTTAATTTTTGTGATATCAATTTCTTCACTTTCATTTGCAATGACACAATTACCACCACATCCTAAATTTGATATAGCACATGTAACTTTATCTTGGACTACATTTGAACTCGGGTAGCATCGTTTACGAATTAACCGTTTTGGACGCTTAAAAACTTCATTTTTAACCAGAGTGTCATCTACTATACCACCACCATTACTACCGTATGTACCAGCAGGAAATAAGTTCATTACATCCGGTTTCACGTCACCTTTTATTTGGGACGGAGCATGGTTTTCATTTAAAATGTAAACTTTAATGCGATTATCTTCGTCTGCAACGTTTGTCGAATTTGTTTTCAAATCCATAGTAAAAAGTAACTGTTTAGTATTGAAATTACTTCTTTGGCATACTGTATCGTTTGAACTGTACTCCGGTTGTAGCTCAGAAAATTCACCTTCGATTTCTTCTGAAATATAATTTCTTATCATATCTCCTAATTCACTTTTACATATTTCTGATGACATTGTGTTATCATTCTTTACAAATTTCATTAAGTCTCCAATGGCGTTTTGAACATCTGCACAATTTATGCTATTCATCATATCTTTTCCGTACAAATTTTCACTGATATGAAACATAAAATTGTTTTGGCTGCTATGCTGGCTTGGGAAAGGATAAAATTTAACGGAGGCTGGTATGCAATTCGCTTGATATTTACACGGTAGAGTTTTAACAATGGCAGCATTGTTGGCATCGTTTAAAATTAAATATGTCATCTTGGGATTTAAATGGTCAACATTTATCGAAAACGGACACCCTGCACTGTTACGACTCGAATGTATTGGCTCCACCAAAGCTATTGCGCTTTCCAACTTGACAAATTTTCTGAACTGCATGATATTTATTGAAATATTTTGGGTTTCTTCGCTGTCCTGTGTAGTGGGTTTTTGTACAAGATTTAAGTTTCTTTTTTGTTCCAAACTTTTCGATTCTTTCCGTTTAGTCAGTTTCTGTAATACGTTTGGATATTTCCAGGAAGCGTTGCTTTTATTTTTTGAACCACAGCAAATAGTTGACATATACTCATTTCTGGTTCTCCTCAAAGGCTTTTCTATTGGTTCGCAAGGCTGTACTTGTTTATCACTGTTTCCATCAATGTTAACGTTCAACCAAAATCCACGCGAGCAATATTTGACACTAATATAATTATTTACTGGAGTAAATTTTGATTTTATTCTATTTCTAAGCTGGTATGTGTTTTGTGCATGAAGGATCGTTTCAAGTAAAACATACAGTCGGTTCTTAAAATTATAAAACTGCAACTTTGAATCATCATTTAATTGAACAACTAGAATAGACATATCTGCAAAATTCTTGCCAATAGCATCCTGGTCCATATGGTAGGTTTCCGATAATTTCATTATAGCAGCTTTTAAAACAAAATGAGCTGGATCTAAAGATGTTCTAAAATTATCCGCTCCAGACATTTGTTCAATTGTCCTTCTACCTAGTACTTTCAAAAGTTTTTTAGACATAAATAATAGATACATTTTACTTTGAAATGGCAAGTTAACTGTTTCAAAGTCAGAATTCTGGATTGTCATAACAGGATCTATTTTTTCTGTGGGTGGTGCATTTTTAGATGCGTTTTCAGCACTTTCTTCCGAAGCTTCTTTTGGTTTAGATGAAAAACAAGTTGGATCATAGTTTGCCAGTAATATATGCGAGTCAAAACTTCTAGCCGTAAATATTTCACTTCCTTTTATAAGCACGACACTTAGAGCTGTCAACTGTAAAATTGGTTTTTGATCGGTTTTGAAACAATCTGACATTTTAGAACATAGTTCACCAATAGCATCGGTAAAACATAATTTAAAATTGTCAAGGTTGTCATGAAGTTTGAGAAATAACAATTTTAGAAGGTTTTGGTTAACGAAATCTGCGGCATAAGGGGAATTGACAGATTCACAAAATACAATGGCTAGAATGGTTTCATCACTATAACTGTTTTGGGGAAGTGGGTAATTAGCAATGGTAAATCGAGTTTTATAATCGCATGGACTGTCAGCACTGCTTGCAAAATATATCATTGTTAACGGTAATATCTGAAAATTACAATATAAGATTTATTAGGTTTTAAATTTTTGAATAATACCTGCTACGTGTTTGGCACTCACGAGGTCGATCATCAAATGCAATGCCACGGTATTCGATTGTTGAATGCAAAACGGAAGTATTTATTTTTTGAAGTTGCAATATAACCTAAGGATATAACTGACATTTTTTTTGGAAAATCCCCACTATAGTAAAATACGGCATGAAACAAAACTTGTCTGATATATTTCTAAAAGTATAATTGATGTAATGTTCTATTGTCTTAAGTTGACAAGAATGGACATTTTCTTCGAATCCGCCGTTTTACTGGAAATTAGGTACTGGTTAAATGGAATTTAATTTCAAAACCATGTTCGCCTGACGTACAGTTTTGACGCGACAATTACGTACAGTTGTGGTGGGGAATCCGGGAATATCAAGTTTCTGAAAATTATTGCAACGTAATTTTATTTACCAGGAATTAACTTTAAATTCAAAAGGCAACTATTCCATATCTTTAGATATATATGAATGTATGCATTTCTTAAAACTTGATTAGTCATCACATCGGTTTGTAAACTCTTGCGTTAGCTATAGCGTAATTGACTCGTGGATAGCTATTACAGAGGTTTTTTTAAAAATAATTTGTTTAAAGCTGCATTGCATTATTATCCTTTTTAAGTTTTGAATAAACATTTTATGCGCAAACGGTTCCAAGTAGATGTTTTAGTTTTTAGGAAAATAAAATATATATTTTTCTAGTCATTTTCTGGTTTACCATAATTATCGATAAGTTTTAAATGTTTTATATGTTTTAAATTTAGTTGAAGCAATCTCTTTTAATTTGACGAGAAAACAGAAAGTTTTCCATTCCTGTTTGGTTTTTATGGGATATAAGGACGCGTTCCATACTTAAATCTATTTTATTTATTAACGTTGTCCACCAGTCTAACAATCCAGAGCACTGTTACATTGATACCTTAACAATCAGTTTTTGGTCATATGGAATTCCAAATAGTAAGATAAACAATTTATTGTATGCCAAGCCTGAACCATATACTGTTTACTGTAGAAACCTTACTAGAAATTATGAAAAATTAATGAGCGTATTTAAAACGTAGGAGCACCAAGGCTAAAATAATAAACTAATGTAAAATTCAGCAATACATAAAAAAATCTTTTTTATTCTTCGATTAAAATTGCAGTTTTAAAGAGTTTTCTTTACACTTCAAGTTTATTTTCCCTTAAAATCCAAACGCTGAACTTTTAGGCATAGTTCCTAACGTATCACCTTTATTTAGGAAACCCCCCAAACCGGCGCCTTTGCCAGCTCCTTTCTTCGGATCTTTCTTGGTTTTAGGTGCCTTTCCTCCAGTTGCTTTTGCAGCGGCCTCGTCTGGACTTGCAGCCGTTGTGGGAGCATCCGCAGCCGGTTTTGCTGTTGTATCATCTGCAACTGCAGCTGCTGTTGTGGTTTCTGCTGCAGCTGGAGCACCTGTTGTCGCTTCCTAAAATTTCATATAATAAAATATTTATTAATAGTTAACTCTAATGCTCTAATTTTTAAGTATTTTTGATATTTGAAATTTACCTCAGCATCTCGCCTTGATCGAACCAAAACACTGTTCATGCCAGCTGCTTCTTGAAAACATGCTTGTAAAATTAATACAATTACAAGTTGAATGGTAATCCAGGTGAGCAAATGTGCCTTAATCTCCATTTTAATAAGTGGGTAAACGTTGAAAAGTGTCTTAAGGGGTTCTCCTTAAAACCACAATTTGTATTTTGATATAATTATAAAAGATGTGGTATGGACCAGTATAGAAATTAGTCATTCACCACAAAATAACCACACAAGCGATAGGTACATATAGTATAACTGCGATAAGAAGTTACGCGTTCACATACTTTTCATTTTGCGTCGTTATTAAACGGAGATCGGATCTAATAGCCCATTGTCTAGACTTTTTTGTGAATCATTTCATTCAAGTAGTCATATCCGGCTGACGTCAATACAATGAATGTATTTTTACGTATTAAAATTGTATAAGCACCGTGATCAATATGATGGTTTTATTTTGCGATAATGAAAAATAAAATGATTAAATATTGGAAATTGTAAATTTGTATTTTACCGTTAGAAATTAGAGTAAAGAATTATCGTATATTTGGATGCTGTCTTAAAATGAAAAATATGTTATGCATAAAAGTAAGCCTAAGTTAAAACTTTTATGTTCCGGGATTCAAAACTGTAAAGAAATTTAAAGCAATAGGAAAATGAATCATATATTTGTTGAAGGGTCCACAAGAAAATGATACATAAAACGTAATTTCATAATCCGTTTCAGAAAAACTAATACATTCCAAACCTATTATTCAAGAAACATTAAACTAATTAATAAAACTAAAATCCATTAATAACAAATATATACAACATTTTTACATCACAACCACCTTATATACTCTTTTACAGAATGCAGGTACATCAAAACCACAATATCGCAGTATTCAGGAATAGATTCAGTATTTCAGCCAGGTAATTACTTATATTTTAAGGAGATTAAAAGGAATCAATTTTTTTAGTTGTCTTAACAAAATAACGAAACAAAAGTAAGATTTATTTTACCCGAAGTTTACAATTTAATATATCTAACTATATTTGTTACAACTATTCAGCTAAGTAAATATACGACTAAATATATCTGTTCATGGTTTATATAATGTGATGATAATACCTTTGCCTTTATTTAAAATTAAGGTTTTTAAAACTTATTTAATTTGGTTACTTGCGCAAAATTTCATTTACTCCAAATTATTTCGACCTGACTAGTTTTACTTGCTTACTTATTTTATTAATATTTTTGGATCAAATTTTTAAGCCATCTAGTCCTTTTTAATTTTCTTATACTCGCCCATACAGAAATAGCAACTCGTTTCAAAAGTTCCCAAGCAAGCGCTTTAAATTCTATAAGCCAACATGCCAGAGCTATTAAAAGTCCTACACCAAACGCATTAAAAATTAGCACAATATTTCCAGACATGTTTGGCCTTGTTGGTGGAACCACATCATTTTGTATTCTTAAATCACTCCTGTTGATTAACTTTTGCCACCACTCTAACAACCCAGAACCAGGAAGCATTTCCACCTTCCAAATTTGTGAAATGGAAACAAATCCATCGTAATGAAAAACAAGATATGGTTTTGTAAATGCTTCTGCACCAACATCCGAATTCTTTGTTGACCTTTTAAGCAATCTGGACATACTTTGCCCCATATAATCAGGTAGAATCCAAGCTGACTTACTACAATTTTTCAAATCGTTCACTATAATCACGTCCTGTTTATTCCAAAAATTTGTATACATCTGTTTAATAAGCTTATAGTAGTGAGAGTTGTCATCACGTAGAAACCCGGTTCTTATAAGAGGTGTTAGAATTTCCATGGGATATGTTAAAATATTGTAGAAATAAGGATGCAAACGAGTTTTTTCCGCAAGAAATTGAATAATTGGGATTCTAGGGCTATTAAAATGTTTCGCATATTTCTGGATCATTAAGATTTCCGATTTGCAGAACGCGCACCAGATGATATCGTACATTCGATCAATTGAATGGTTTTTAATTATTTTATAGCTTCTAAATTTCAACATTATATTATAATCCAACTGATACCTCAAAACAGTCGCCCTCGTATATAATGTGTAGTTGTTCTGAATTAGCTCATGGATTTGCCTATAAGGTATTCGATGTTTTGGCGTCACAACTTCATAAACATTGTTACTTTTGAAGCCATTACTTATAACAACTTCTGGAAGAAGAAGTGCACATAAAACGAGCTTGTATCCCGTTAATTTAGATAATATTTCAGGAAAAGGGTCTCCCTGTTCCACTACAACCTTCAGTAAGAAAAACCAGTACGGCAGATTTGCACACTCTTTAATACGAGGGGAAAGTCGACGCATAAAATATATTAGTAGAAGAACAAATAGGGCAATGCATCTCCAAACTGGTGTTTCAAAAATAGCTAGAAGCTGAAGAAATGTAAAGGACTTCAAACCCTTGGAACCACAACTGACAAATCGTAGAGCACCAAATCTATTTGGAGCTTGCACTGTCCATTTAGGTACATCTGATTCGATTTCCCTGAGATAGCCGATAAGTGGGAAAAAATCTCTTAGATTTGGATTCAAAACTTGCTTAGAGGCAGAGTCAGTAGAATTTCCAAGGAGCTGGCTAAATATTGATGCGTAAGCAAAAGCAAGTACCTTCAAGTTATCCGAGTATTTAAGCTTAATTATGGGAAAATATTTTAGTAGTGCTTTGAGCTTACTTGGAAATTTTTTCGCAAAGTACTCTATTTCTCCAGCTAAAGTCTTTTCGGGTGAGGTATTAACCAAAGAACCAGAAATATAAGTTGACGATCTTGACTTTTCCAATATTAATATATAATTCAAAGAAAGAAGATTCAAGTTGTTAGGAATGCTTTTTATAAGTTGTGTACAATGCTGGCATGGTAAAATCATAAAAAGATTATCTATGACCCCTTTTATCCTATTAATTAAGTTTTTACTATTTGTTCGATATAAAACAGAACCAAAAAACTGCATATCGGTGTAAGCTGTATAAGTTGAACGATCCTTTGTAAATTTATTTCTACCTCTCATCCAAGAAAATATCGAATTTATCTTATAATCGTGCACAGTACCTTTAGTAGAGAAAAATATATTGATCGTTGGTATAGAGCTAGGCAAAAAGTGAAATGTTGTGAGACCATTATAGCGAAATATGGGCGTATGTTTTCCAAAATTAAGCATTGGTTCTGGCATAAGTAACTCTATTTGAAGCTGACATTGCCACGGTTTTGAATTTGGAGAAAATTTAGTTAAATCTAGTCCAACACAATAATCGGTATTTAAATGTGCAGGGATTACTGGCGTGTAGTATTTCGAAATAGGACATTTATGAATTATTTTCTTGAAAATATTTTCAGTCGTCGAGAAAATGCCATCAATATATGGCAGCACTGGTTTTGGGAGACCAATTATGTCATATGCACTAGCTGCCCATTGTCCTATAAGTGTGGTTGTAATTTTGCGGAATAATATTGCTAGTTCAAAGTTTCTTAAAATGACAGGGACCACAGTATTTTGATATATGTCAATATTTTGATAATTATTTATTACCACAAGACATCGTCCTCCTGTAAGACTGTGTATAACAGAGTACAAGTTATTTACAGTCGAAATACCATTGGTTGGGTTTCTTTCCAATTTTTTACTTGAAATATATTTTTTGGAAGCTGTTCTTACTTCTTCAGAGTAATAGCCACTTCTGTGTAAAACAGTGTCTAGTTCGGCTAGTGTCACAGATTTTAATAACTTTGTATCTAAAACGTAACTGACAGTAATATTTGATGTTTCACTGGACGGCACATTGGAAAATATTTCCAGAAAACAGAAGTACAAATTTTTCAAAATTATAGATAACTTTTGATGCATGATTGTGCTGTATTTTAGATATACAAAAAATGTTAGAAGAAAGCGTCGTAAGATACATGTAAAGGTATATTTGCTCGTAAGCTGGAAACTATATGGAAACCGATCAATAATAATGGTACTCTAAAGAACCTAATGGTTTCGTAACTTATTAAATGAAGAGGCATTACGGCGCTAAACTTATGTACCGGAAAAATAACTCTCTTAGTGATAATTAATATGATTAAATTTTACGCAACTAACATAGCAACATCCCATTTGAAATATAATCGTTAGGTAATAAGTACTATAATGTTAATAGCTTTTTTGCAACCACTTTAGATTTTCTTCGGGATAAAGTAATAGGTACATAAAATATTATTAGAGTCAGATGTAGGAAAAATGATGATGCATTTAAATGGGTACTTTAATAACCTTTATGCAAATCGACATTGAAAAAAAGAAGTTTTTATCACAAAAAGAATTTTAGGAGTTGTACTACAGTTAGTTGGTTTCTTGACCAATTAATTACTTCAATTTTTTGGCAAACTCGTATTAGATCATTCGAATATAGGTCTGTCATACTCACAATCAATCCTTCCTTGTTATTCTAAGGATACTGAGTTGAGATATTTGGTGTCCAGAACAAAATCTACACTGAAATTCCATATTTTAATTAGTGACATCTTTAATTCTCAAAATTGTGAACCATAACAATTATAAGTTTTTATTTAATATAAGAACATCGGCTTTCAAAAATTAAAACAAAAAACCATAAACGCATAAGTACTACATCGAATCAAACTGACACAAAATGTTTACTATTTACGTCAATGACTAAAATATCTTAAAAATAACTATCTTAATGCACTGCAATAGTATATTTTAATATTTTGCTTTAATGTACATGTTAACTTACATTAGCAAAACATTAGCAGAAAACGCCAGAGTTCAATTATTTATTCAAACACCCGACGGTCCTTTAGAAGAACACATAATGTACAAGTATCTGTTAACAGTGAATACACATATCCTCTCATTGTAGCCAACCGCATAGTTCCTAACGACCCATAAGTAAATGCAATCGGACGCAAAGACATGACAATTCTTCGGTTTAACCTAACCTCACTTCGTGGCTGCTCTTTATCATTTTCTACACATGTAAGCCAATTCCGCTTTGTCTCCTTACTTTCAACATCCACCATAGTAGCCATTCTCCAAATCACTGTAATAAGCATAAATGCGTAAACCGAACAAAATGGAATACTAATATAAAACAAAGGATCAATAACATTCACTCCTAATATGGTTATCGCATTTGTCATTTGCAAAATCAAATAAACTGCGCTCAAATATATTGGAAATAATAAGCATAGTGACTCATTAATCGATACGAACAAAACAGCTAAAGATCGATAAACCTTGACCGTTTCTGTAGTCACGTTGCTACTTTTCAAAATATCCAAATGCTTCTTATATGCCATTATAACAAGCATAGAATACAAACCATATGTCCTTATCATGTTAATTCCTTCACAAATGCTCCACGTACCAATAAATATTCTAATTACAAAAATAATTGTCCAAGACCAAAGATTTTCATACCAACTTTTAGGTAAAATTATACGAAAGAAGTGTACTGGAGCATCTAATTCCAAATAGTAAACGAATGGAGGTACTGTCAAATTAAATGACATCCAAGCGCAAATAAATGTAACTAAAAATAGGCCAACGTAGTCAAATGACTCTTTATTTTTGTAAGCTGACCTGGTTTTGTATTTTACGTTTTTGTAAAGATGTTCTGTTTTTGGAAGGTGGACTGTTCGATTTAAGTGAAGTTTTCCTTTGAAGTTTAAAATTCGGTTTAGGAACAACACCCAATGTTCTGCTTTTGTGAAGAAAACTAGTGCAGACGAACCACTTAGTGTTGTTAGTAGAAACTGTGCGACTAGTATAACGACTTGTAGAATATTTAGGTTGGTGTATAATTTGCTCAAATAACAAATTAGAACAAATGTACTATTGAAACAGGCGACCCAAGGTTGTAAAATGAAGTTAATGAAGAAACATGTCTTTAGCTTTGATTTATTCTCAACTAAAACAAATTCGTTGAGTTTGTCATCCCAGTGGAAAGGGTGCTCGTAGTGGTAAATATTTCGTAAAATTTTAGCATTTAAATTCAATGCTAAACGGGAAAGCTTCGAATTGTCCATGGTATTTGTCTTTATGCTGTGCGAGAAATGGATGACAAAAATATTGTATTTTTACAGAAAAATGTTATAAATCCATAGTAGTAAAAATCAATTTTTGAAAGTATATATAGTACTAAAATAAATGGAATTGCGAAATGTTTTCCGGATTAATCTTTTAATGATGGCTAAATTGTTTTTTACTTTATTTAAAAATCTAGTCTTAAAATGATTTTCTATTGTCATAAAATGGAAGGATAAAAACTTTATATGGACAAAAATCAATTTATTTTTAACCATAGGCATGTTTCGCTTTGTCTTTAAATATCGGTTCTTATGGTTTTATTGGTGGATTACTCTATTTCTACAAAACGAAACCTTGATGCCTTAAAACTATGCATTACTAAGGCGTATACAATTGAAGGATGTCTAAATTAACCCCTAGTTTAAATAATCATTTCTCAGAGAAAGTTAAAAATGTAAAAATGGGGGAAAATTTCGCACTTTTTTATCGTGATATTCGTGCCTTTTATCAGCTGTATGTTTCCTGTTGGACAAAACACTAAGCCTAATATAATACGAAGATTAACAAATCAATGCATTTTTGTACTGGTTAAAATACAAACTATGTTAAAAAGTTTACTGGGTTTGCTAACTAAATGTTTTGATGAAACGTTGAAGTGAGCAGCGTCCACTCAAAACTAATTTAAATTAGCAAATCAAGTCTGGTCTTAAATGATCTTGTGTGCGAGGACCGACGTGTATTTATTGCGCTGGTTTTAAGAATTGAGGGCTTATTTTTGCGTTACAACTGAATTGTATTAAAATTGCTAAGGTAGTATATTAAACGATTCCTATCTATTAACCTATTTGATTCGGCCATGAGTCCATCATAAAAACCTGTATTTTAAATTCCAATTATATATTAATATTCTGCTATTGTATAATAAAAGGAAGTCTATATGCTCAAGAAGGACAAAACAAACAATTATTATTTTACCTCTAAAATTTAAATACCTAGAAATATGTGCTAACCACGATGTATTTAATTTATCTTTAAACGTGAACGTCAATACCTCTTTCTATATTGAAACGAAACACGACCCTTTATTAATAGGTATAACTGACATCTATCTAAATGCCACTATTACTAATCTTCCGAGTAAAAGTTTCAATAATCTATACATATGTTGTACGGCTTTAGGGATTCAACACGAAGTTGGAGAAATTCTTCAGAAATTTTTAGTCGACTGGATTTTATTAGTCGAATTCGCATTTTTATTTGGCCTTATAAAACTGACTGTGGCTGACACTCAGGTTTGGTAGGGAAGAGAGAGAAACTAATAAGGGAGACACGAGAAAACAATGGTGGGAAAATAAGTTTTCGAAATTACTTTAACTCGTAACGACAACTGTTGCAAAATTTATTAGCTCATAAGATCGCATTACGTAATCAAAATGTTATACATTCAAATATATGCTGAAAGAAAATTAATCTTAAATCAATGTAATTTATAAAGTTCATATATAACATTAAGCAAACCAATGATCTGGTCATTTACTTATCCGTAGCTTTTGTATGTTTTAAAGTCGTATCTTGAATAGCAACAACAATTAACTTAATTTGATAAGTAGACAAATAAAAACTTACTTAAAACGAATTTACGTTAATTTTTAATATTATTGTTAATAAGTTTTCAGGTAATCTTGTTTTTTTTT
>JAQFZG010002682.1:0-15723 GCA_034695465.1 Entomobrya nicoleti
ATAGCTGCTAGAGTTTGATAAGGCACACAGTGCCGTATCGAATATCGTGTGTGTACACGCTGGCCTTGCTAGTAATATATATAAAAGGGTGTACGGATTTAGCGGAACCAAAAAAATAGGTTATATTTAAAATTAAAAAATGGCGCAAAAAAATCAAATCAAGAAAAAATCGTAAAAAATTTAATTTAAAAAACCCGCCAAATATCAAATTTAAAAAACCCGTGAAAAATCGAATTTAAAAATGAAGGCAACTTGTGGGGTAATGTGAGCACAAAAAATGCATTAATTTAAAGTGAACATGTGCTTTTTCTATGACTTATGGCATTTAAATTTGACCTTTGACCTTGAGATTTCAATAAATCAATATTCTTGAATAAATTTGGGTGAGATTGGTTTTTTTTGGGGGTAATGGACAGACAGACAAACATGACTAAAATATAAACTAGTTTTTCAGCTTGAAGTATTACATTGTATTATGTGGAGTTGGAGTACGTAAGGTGGTGGTGGTGGTACGGAAAAGAAACAAACTGAAATACAACTTTGTAGAGTTTGTATTTTTTATCGTTACTGCCGTCGTACTACTTACGTACTCCACTGCTCTGATGACTCAATTGATATTGATATGTGAATTGACTGAAATTAAATATGATTATAAACTTAATTATTATTTATCTTTTTTTTCTTCATAATTTATTATTTCTTTTCCTGTGTAGCATTTTTTTTCTTCTTTAATTAATTATTTATTTTTTCTCCATTTTTTGGCCAATTTTTTTTTGTGATGATGATAATATTTTTTTGATGATATTTAATATTTTTTTACAATTTAACTTTTTTTTTTATTCATTATTATTTTAAAATAATATCCCTGACTTGACTACAATATTTATTTAATGGTAAATTTTTTTTATATAGTTGATTTGATTTATTTTTTGATTATTATTTTTTTGTTGTGATGATAACGACGATAAAACATCGACAAACAAATAAATATAATTTTTTATTTAATTATATTTATAATATATTTTTTTTTATATAGAAGTTTAGTTTACTTTTTACACACACGGTTTGTTTATTGTAGATTTTTTTTTTGTATAATTAATTATTACAGATAGTGATATAATAAGAAAGAAAAAAATAAAACATTGTTGATCTTCTCTGTTTAATTAAATTTAAAGTTAGTTTAGTTTTAATTTAATTTTTAAAATTTTCTAAAAAAAATTATTATTATTTTTTTTCAAAAAAAGCCAACAAAAAAATTAGGCAACGGTTGCAGGTCGGTAGCGGGGGGAAAAAATAATTAATTATTTTAACGGTAAACGGCAAAACTCAGCGGTAAAAATAATAAGTTTGATTAATTAATTAATTATTATTTAAATATATATTTTTTGCTCTCTGATAAATAATTATTTATGCTAATTGTTATTTAAATTTTTTTCATAATATTTTTTTTCTCTTTGACGACTTAAATCGCTAAATTTCTAATATTTTTTTTTGGTAGAATTCTTCTTTTAAATTTTCATACGACAAAGTGTTGTGATTATTACTTAATTAATTTTTTTTTCTCTGCTTGTCAAATTATTAATTAATTATTATTTTTTGTGTTTGATTAATTACTTTTTCCCTCATTCCTTGTGTTTTTTTAAACCAATTAATTAAATTTCTTTCTTTTCTCGCTACTATCAAAGCTAACCATATAATTTTTTTTCTTGAAATATTTAGATAAGTCATCTTATTATTTTTTTGTTTTAGAAGGTGTGTTTCATTTGTTGTGTCCTAATAATTTTTCTGTATAATTGTTTTTCTTTTCTTCTCTAATTAATATTTTTTTTGCATTGTTATTATAATTATTAAAGTTTTAGTCCATATCGGCTCTCATTCCTCGAACTTCTCCCTTACTTCGTTGCTGCAAATTTAAATTAAATAAACAAATTAATTAAATTAAAACTCAAATTTAAAATATTCCCGCCAAAATAATTTTTTCTCTATGATTTATTTTTATTACCTTATCTAATTCTTCGCGAACTTTATCTTCCAACTGTCGAATATCCTCCATTGTCATTCCGTACCACTTATCAATCCAGCAAAATACTTGTCTGAAAAAATTAATTAAAAAAATTAATTAATTAAAAATTATTTTAAAGTGCCAATTTTAATTTAATTAATTTTCTTTACTAATTTAATTATTATTTATTTTACCTGTGGAAGTTTGTAAACAATCGACGTTCAGCCCGCTGAATAAAATTCTCTACGCGATTCTGGAGACCAAACCATTTAAATTCCACCGTCACCAATTTGTAACAAGTCATCACTGGGTCAACCTTTAAAAAAAATAAACAAACAGTTTAATTAAATTAAAAGTTCCATAGAATTTTTTTAAAGAATAGCCCATTGTCCTAAAATGGCCTACTTTCACTATTTTTTAAAACAATAGCCCATTATGTATATTTTGTATTGTAATTGGTTATACGTACAACATCTTGCCATTTGCCAGTGAGAGGACCACGACCAGACTTGTTGGAATGGAATTTACTTGGATCTTCACTGGGCTTGTAATCACTGTTCGCCACGTTGTCATTCGCAATGTCTATCATGACCACCTCCCTTATCTTGAGTTTGTCGGGACCCAGCTCGTGAACGTTATACTGATCCCCCTTGTCTGGTAAGTGCAGGCTTTCTATCACTATTATGAAATTCTCTTTCATATAGCCTGGATTCTAAAAAACATAATTAAAAACCACAATTAACTAACTGCACCTTAATTAAACATAAGTAATTATAAATAATTAACTCACAGTAATAACCGTTCGGCAATAAGGATAAGCATTCCATGCCTCCTCATGTATTTCCATGGACCCCTTAGGAGCCAACATGCGTATAAAACTAGGAACTTTGCTGTTTAAAATTATAATTAGAAAAAATTAATTATAATTTTAAATATTTAGGTAGTTATAGTTTTAATTATGTTAGTTGACATACCTTGCTAAATGATACTTTTTGTAGGTATATTGCCCTCTGGAATATCGTCCCCCCAGTAAAGGTACACCATCAAATGGCTCATTTTTGACAACTTCAATCCCCTCCCCCCCTCCAGTCTCATTCATACTTGCCTCAGCAACCGAATATAGCTGACCAATTTGATACTGCAATTAAACAACACAAAAAAAATCCCATTAAAAAAAAATTACACCACTACAATTAACTAAATATATATAACACACCACATTTTTAATTGGTCATTTTAAACACCCTTTTCAAAAAAAACACACACTTTAAAAAGACAACTTGAGAAACAACTCTCTTCTTTTTTAATTTTAAACAGGGAACATATTGCGATCACAAACTTTAATTTCTTTTTATTTAATTTTTTTTTTGTACACTTTTTTGTTTAAGTTAACTTTTTTTTTAATTACCTTCGCCAGGTAGAACACTTACAAATGTAAAAAATACTTCACCAGTGGCAGTACAGTAATATTTACAAAATTCACACAGTTCCGTCAACATATTTATCTCTCTTTGTAAATTATTCTCTAATTAACAATATTTAAACTAGTTCTACTCATTTATAAATAAAACCTCACTTTAATTATTCAAAACTTAACAATTTAAACAAACACTTTTTAATATTTATTAATAACTTTTTGTAAAAAATATTATTATAAAAAAACAGCTGATCCATCCAAACCAGATGTACTTTTTTTCTGTGTACGTTTATATTTTTCTTTGTGTGTATTCCTTCTTATCTTTCTACTTAATTCTTCTACCAATTTTTAAAGTTCACATTTAATTATTTTTAATCAATCAGAAAACTCACCTCCTCCACTGTAAGGGGCATCACAACTCGGCTGAAATAATTACAGAAAAAAACAATAACAATTAAAACTCACAATTAAATATTTATTTTCAAAATGGTACACCTATTTATTTTCCAAGAATTATCGGACGAATAAAAGACAAAGGAAAAAAAAATTGTCAGTTTAATTGTTTGAACAAGAGACAATCAGTCAATTAAATTATATTTTTTCTTGGAACAATTTTTTTTTTTTCGGAGAAAACGAGACGACACCCACACAAAAGGATAGAATAACTTTATATTTTTTGAGATAACTTACAATTCTTTGATGAGCATTGTATATTTTTTTAACTGGGTATTTAATTTATCCGGGTGAATAGGTTAATTGCTCCGTTTTGATGGAGGCTCCGACGATGACGACGACGACGACGACGACGAAATAATAGTTAAAAAATAAATTAAAGTAGTTGTGTTGTTCATATAGTTTGTGTAGTAAATATGTTGAGGTGGTGATGATGTTGGTGATACTGCCGTAGTTCCTCTACTTCTCTCACTCTACTCATAATGCTCAAAAAAGTAGGATATATCAGAGAAGAGGTTTTAGTCTGTTCACAATACTGACTTGACTTGACCAAGAGCAGCAGCAGTGCTACATTTTTGCTATCATAGTGAATAGTGGATATATAATGGTGAATATATATAGTGATAGGAGAGAAGTGAAGAGGAATATAATATGGCAAAAGCTGGCTGGCTGAAGAGGAGAGACCTTGGTTTTCTCAGAGAGGCAGAGAGAGACGAACGAACGAACAACGAAACGAACGAAAATGATGATATGTGACTAAATCTGCATGAAGAGCCAAGTCACCCGGATTGTCGGTTGGCCCATTTTTGGAGTTGCTGTATGTTTGTGAGGCTGACAAAGCTTCAGCTTCGAACTTGCTGAGTGCAGCTGACTTTGTTTACATATACGTGCATGTTAGAAGTAATTCATCAAAATTTTGTATGTATACATGCATGCATGCATGCATGCATGTCAGTGTGCCAGCCTCGAATACATACAGCGACTCCAAAAATGGGCCAACCGACAATCCGGGTGACTTGGCTCTTCATGCAGATTTAGTCACATATAGTCAAGTAAGTAAAGTGAGTAGTGAGCTAAGTCAGATCAACAATAATAAAATGCTTTTCGACTGACTGACTGACTGACTGACTGACTGACTGAGGTGAGCCACCTCACCTGATTGGTTCTTTCGTTGTGTTGACATTATTCAAACACGCATTCCCCCTCCCTCTCTATGTTTTTATGTATACATGTATTCATGTTGTTGGCTTCGAAGCCAACAATGCATGGCCTCTGCTAGTATATATATAAAAATCCAGCAGTGAAAATTGCATTGGGAAGAGGAAAGAGGATAGAATATGGTCAGCTGTGTTTGGGTACTCCTCAGCACAATTTTTTTTGATACTCTTCAGCACAAAAATAAATCGAAAGGTTTTGGGTTTTTTTTTGATTTTGTGAAGAAATGTACGTACTCTTTTGTGATAATGTGGAGAGATAAGGTTGTAATTATGACATGTATGTTCGGTTTGTTGGATTGGTTAAGTGTGGCAAGTTAGGTTAGGTTCGAATTTAAGGTTGGGTTAGGTGTTGGGTGTGTTTTTAAACCCCAAGAAATAACTCAAAAGGTTTAGATCGTTGGTAAAAAAAACAACTCGGTATAATATTACAGTCCTATCCTACATCTACATTTAAATCTGCTCGCTATTTAAAAAATAAACACATTTCTCTTCAGTTTATCGACCACCCACAAATTATTCTGTATTGCTCAGATGGGAATTACACGAAAAAAAAACAAGCGAGCAGTTACCTTACGTTATAGTGAACAGAAGTGTAAACTCTTTAAAAAAACACTATTTTTTTCTATATTAGCATAATATTCAATTAAGTATGTAATATACATTTTTATTGAGGCTCAGTATTGTGATTTTTTTACAAGAGAAATAACCCAAATTAAAAGTTACACAGTTGTCTCACAAAAGTCTCGTTTATATTCCTAAATAACCTAAATACAATAATACGTAATTTAAGTGAGGTAACATACATATAGTACCGAATTGCTTAAATTGCAATAAAAAAGAAATCATTCACTTTTATCATATTCCTTTCCCAAATATTTTGTCCTGTAGAGTAACTCTTCATTTATCCCACAACTCTCAACCACCACCACCATATCCTCTATCATCATGATACCTCCACCAAAAAACACACTTTTTCAGCCCATTCTCTTCAATCTGAATCTCACACAGCTGGGAATTGCCTTCTCCTCTCTCAACCTAACTCAAAAGTTCTTCTTCATTTCGCATTTAGCCATATAACCAGCTACTTTGTATTGTTGCAAGACTTGCAATCTCTCAGAGTACATATAGCTTGAACATTGAACATTGAAAGAAGCAAGGTGCAAGGTAAAAAAAAAAAATAGCAACTAGCATTTTGTCCATTACACACTACACACTATGTATTCTAAACGGATGAATTGAATCATTCATCTCACCAAACTCACTAAACTCAGCTCACAGCTCTCAAGCGCACAAAGAGAAGATTCAACTGCGAAAAAAATAAGAGCACTATGGGAACTAAACTACATACACTTTGTATATCCATCCATCTCTCTATATGTATTTTTTCATGCCATTAAAGTTAAGTTAACGTGTACATTGTACGTACATCCATTGAGCATCTCTCTTGAAACAAAGATGACACGATGGTTGATCATGATGACTATGACGATGCGATGTAGTCATCACTTCATACTTCATACCAACCAGCAAATCTGATGATGCATTTTCATTCATCGTAAAAAAATACGCATACATGGTAGTCTGTCTGGTAATTCTGCTGGTAAATGTGGAAACATTATCATATTTTTTTATTCCAATTATAATTTTTACACAGAATAAATTTTTTTTTAAAGAGAGAAGCTTGTGTGATGATATGTTGAGATATGAGCGAGAGTGTAGTACGGAAATGAATCATGGCTTTATAGTCTTCTTTTTTTTCTGCATGCATTTGAACATGAACTTGAAAAAAAAAATGAGTATGATGAAATATGATAATGTTGGACAAAGAGGAATTGATCAAGATCCTGTTTTGTCTGATATTTATAGAAAAATATTTTTCAAAGAGCGAAAAAAAAAAGAATTAAAACTTGTAATTTTTTCACACAATTATTTTTTTTAATCATTTGTTCTAGTGGATTGGATTATAAATATATATTTTTAATTGTATTCAACTTTTGTTTGAGTTGAGCAAGTTGAGTTGAGCAAGAGAGGTGGAAATAAGGAAGATAAGTGTTTGCTTTAGATTTTGCAATCATTTTTGTTGTTTTAGTTGGATAAGCGTGGAATGTAGGTAGATGGATGGATGGAGGATGATGGAGGCCTCTTGTTTGCTTTTTTAAGAGTTGCTCAATAGCTTTTACATGGAAGGCTTTCATCATCACCCCCATCCACCACCACCACCACCTTGTTTCCTTTTCTCGCATAAAAAGTTTCATAAGAAGTTGCGAAAAAATGCAGGGAAAAGCTGGGCTAGTTGATTTAATGTAATATTTTTATTTTTCTCCGAGAAATTATTTTGGCTTTTTGTGAAAGTATTGAGGATAGACAAAAAAAAAAGACAAGTGCCTTTTTTAATAATTTTCTTTTTATGGGTTCGGTTGTCTGGGTTACCTTGGTTACCTTAACAGGTAAACATGATGAAATTATTATACAATTTTTTTAGACAGGCTTTTTTTTCTTTAATTTTTTTTTAAAGATTGAAATTATTGACTTTTTTTTTGAATACATGATTATTGTTCGAAATTTGATATTTGAAATTCAATTATATTTTTTTAATCTTTTAAAAAATATATTATTTTTTTTTGTGGAGGATTTTTTTTGAAGTATGGAAGGTTGTTGAAGTGGAGGAATGTAAATATTAAATAAGTTCTTTTCTGGTTGGTTGGCTGTATACCTGTTATTATGGTTTCGGGTTGTTGGGTAATAAGCTACTCTTTTTTGGAATGATATTTGACATGGTTAGAATTATTGGTGTTTTTGGTCGTCTAGCAAGCCGAGTTGGGTTTTTGGCTTTGGTTTGCGTTTCAAACGACAAGACAACTCAACAAGAGAGTGTATTGATTTTCAGTAAAAAATAATAATAAAAGAGTTGACATGACGGACGGGTGGGTGGATTGGATGGATTGGTTTGCTTTGCATAAAAAAAAATGACGATATGGGATATGATGACGAATGGGGGTATGTATTATAAGAGCATTTGCTTTTTTTAACTATTTTTTTTAAAGAAAGAAGGGGGAAAAATGGTTAGAGGGACGATAAGTGGGACAATATTTACATAGGCGCTTTTTTCAAAAAGGGTCTGAATAATAGTTTATAAGATTACATGATGAACCCCTCCAAAAATGTCTGTCTGTCGTATATTGTCTGTCTATCAGTAATCCGTAGCATTTAATAACTTATTTTAAAATCGCCTGAGGCAAAAAAAAAATCTTCTAATTTCATTTTGGCACTTTTTTACTACAAGTTTAATTTACCTTTTTTAAATTTTTTAATCAAATCAATTTCCTACAGAGTTTTTTTTGTTCTTTTTACCCTACCGGATTTACCTGTAAACTAAACTTTAATATTTTTTTAATACCTACTTGATATACATACCTACCTACCTTCATTTACTCTAAAAAAAATTTAATATAATTAATACTTATACTAATTACTTCTCTAATTATATTTAACTAAAATCTCCACTTAATTTATTATTTATTTAATCAATTCCAATTCCTTCTTTTTCCTTCCATTCACATTTATTCCAATCCAATCCAATGAACACCAGACCCAACCAAAAAAAACCTGTCCATGATTTATGCGAGTACACGTGTGTATCATTTTAAACCTTGCACTCTAGCTCTGATAAAATATTTTTTTATCATTTGCCATTAATCATCATATCATATCAGCAAATCACACACCTTCACACCTCTCACCTATCCATGTAATCTCATATGTCTGAGCATTATGTAATGTCACGTCACCCAAAAAAAAAACAAATTGATACACAATTTTTTAACACAAGCTTAACTACTTATTATTCTTTTCCAAAATCCTCCAAAAAAAATCTAAACGACACACTTATTTTTTATGCATATTAATAATATATCCTTCTTTCTTTTCCAAGCCTATTCGTTATAAGGGAGTGGCTCTTTCCCTAAAAAAAAATTGCAATGCTTTGCAAATATGTATCCTCCTTTTCCCTTTTCTCTCTTTCTTTCCATTTGTTTGTGTGTCGAACATTTCAATGTTCAAGACATGCACATACACAAAAAAAAACGAGAAAGTGATTCTCTTTTTTTTAGGGAAAAAATAATAAAAGGTTAGCTTACATGCTATTTAGTATGTATATTAGATATACACATGTTATTTTCCCTTCATTTTTTGGGTATCCCATCGCAAATATTCGGCAGCTCCAAAAAAAAACTTCCAGAGAGTCTCTCTCTCTCTTTCGAGTCGAAGGACTATTTTTTTTTGGAGTGTTCATTGAAAAAAGGTGGTGGTGGTTTGGTTTGGTTTGGTTGATAGCATGTCATGCTGAAAAAAAGAGAAGAAATAAAAAAAGGTATTAGTTTGCCCACAGGATTTTCACTAAATAGAAAGAGAGGTAGAGAGAGAGAGAGATGGCCTTGAGCTAAAATGCTTTGTTCAAATTCCAACATTTTTTTTATCCGCGGCTCTCTCTCTTTCTGCTCATCAAGCTAAAATACTCATTTTGAACGTGGAGGGTGGTGGAGGTGGAGGGTGTAGGGTGGATGGAGTGGAGTGTACTTTTTTTTTTGGAGGAAAGTTTTGGAGGAGTTGACAAGGTTTTTTCTTTATTTTCTCAAAATGCCCCATAAATTTTTTTTGGCTTGGTGGATTTTTTTTTAAATAGTTAATTAATTAATTTTTGATGCAGTTAATTTTTTTATGAAGATGAGAGATGAAAATAAATGTGGGGATTTTTTTACTGATAACTTTGTATTCAGTTTTAAGTTGAGATTTTGAGATGCAGTTTGGTTGGTTGGTTGGGTTGAACCAACGACCTTGAAAATATTTTTTTTATGAGTGATCATATCAGGATGACGTTTTTTACGTAGAATTCTTTTTTTTAAGTATGGTATATACACTATAATTTTTATTGATTGATAGCTTTGTGTGCACACAATAGATTTTTTTTATGGATGAACAGTTTTTTTTAATAGTAATCTTTATTTTTTTTCTAAATGATTTTAATTTAATATAATTTATTTTAATTTTAAATAAAGCAATCGAATAAATAAATGTTGGCTTGGCCTTGTTCTGTTTTTTTGATGGAATGGCTATGTAAACTTATCTTATTTTTTATTTTTTGAAAAATGAACTAAATAATAGGCATGCATACATATAACTATAACTACTTATATTAAATTAATGAAAAAAAATTATTAACTTATAATCTACAATTTTAAATTTAACTATTGAAAAAAAATTTAAACTAGGTTGGATTGAATTGGAATTGATAATTATTATACATTTTTTTTGGATCACATTTATAATTTAAAGTCTAAAAAGTTTTTTTTTCTCTAGTCAAAAATTTTCTACACACAAAGTTATTATTATTTTTTAACTGCATTAATTTTTTTTTTCAAAGTCATTTAAAGTCAATCAGTATTTCTATTTAGGATTTTTACGAGCGAAGAATATTCTCATATGCTTGGTAGACAGCAGGGGCGACGTCAACTGTTACTGATTTCACACTCAACTGCAAAAAAATGAAAATTAATTATAAAATATTAAATTTTTTTTTCTTTTAATTTAATTTAATTATTTTTAGTACTCATCTTACCGTGTAGACACTGCCCCCTGGCGGAATTTTAATTTCCGTCAGCACCCAAACATTATTAGTTAACTTGATTGACTGGTAGAGCATATCCTGACCCTCCACATTCCTCTTCGCAATTGTAAATACATTGTTCTGTTGCATCTTTTGTACCACCAAATCTACAAATTAAAAAAAATAATTAAATATAATCATAATAATTTTTAAAAAAAATTAATTTAATTATATATTTTTTTAATTTAATTAAATTTAATTATTTTTATATTCACCTGAGTTTAAAGACATATTGGTCAAATTATACTGCACCTCATTCTGCGTGGGTATCTCCTTCCACGTCGACAAGAACACTCTCTTATCCATCTGCCCATCCTCCACAAAATAGACATGCATCGGCACCAAACACGCAAAATACAACACATCAATATTATTCTTGATCGCCACCTGCAAATTATTCAAAGGGTCCATTTTCTGCACCGGCCCACTCGTATTCAACACCAACGACACCTCACAACTCATATTCGGCGTGAGGGGCGACGGAACCTGAAGCGGCGCCGCGGGAATCACCCCAAAACTATTTTTGTTAAATTGCACCGCAAAGTTGGTCATCGCCTGCATCGCCCTATTACTCAGCGTCATGTCCATAGACACCTGCCCATTCTTCCGAGAAAAAGTCCCCGAAATCTCCAGCCCCTTCCCCTTCACAGCTGGCAGCCACAGCACCTTGGGCGCTATAAAAGTTGATGTGGACGGCGCCAGTCCGAAAATGTCACCCAAAAGACCCCCTCCTCCCCCAGGTCCTCCCTGTACCGCTGTAGGTGGTGGCGCTGTATTCGCATTTCCAACATCCAACAAAGCATCTAATCCCCCTCCCAATAAATCCACTCCCCCAAATGGCCCCGATCCCTGTTGACCCCCTTGTTGGATAACCGCCGCAGGGGGATTGATATCCATACTGAGTAGGTCGCCAATTAAAGAGTCCTGCGATGGGATCACCGACGCCACATTTCCAGAGCCCCCGCCACCACCTCCTCCACCTCCCCCCGACTCCCTTTCCTCTCCTCCCCTTGAATTCTCTCCCCTAATTAAAAATATAATTATTAATTAACTATTTTTTTAAATTTAATTATAAATTAAAACTATGAACAAACCTTGCAGGCAAAACCTTCCTCAGCCCCGATCTCCCCTCCACAAAAGCACTAGGCGGCTTATGATAAACACTCGCCAAACTGGCAATATGACAAATCAGCTCATCCAACAACGTCGGCTCCAACAAATCCGTCTCCTCCGAAATTAACGGCTTCTCTGCCAACACCACCTCCTTTGCCGCCGCCGGATCCGTGCTCAATAATCTCCAATAAATGAATCCTCTATCCCTCAAATCTGGATTATCTGAATCCTGTGTCGCCAGACTCAGCACCTGTTGTACCAACTCCTGAGTATCTGCAGGTCTCTTCAAAAACAGCTTAACAATTGCCGTTAACAACTGCAACTGAACTTGGCTATTTTCATCGGCAAATCCCTCCAAGAAACTTTCGAGCAATTCATCAGCGTTATCAATCCTCTCTGCGTATTCCCCAATAATCCAAATCATTGACGCCCTCGCTTCCGGTTCGTCGAGGGTATCCAGATTTTCACAAAGTGTGCTAATTATGCTCTCATATTTATTGGGATACTTTCTGAAGATGTCCTTGATAACCACAATGGCTTCTTGGACAACGTAGTTAACCTTCGTTTGGATTAAATCCAACAAAGTCGCTACGCAACGCTCCGCGGATTGCTCCACTTTAATTGCGCATCGACCAATGGCTCGAACAGCTTTTCGAACAAAGTCGACATCCACTTCTGTGGCGTACTCCTTGAGTTCGGAAAGCACTTGGGCGATATTCGCTTGGCTTGCCAGGCGGATCATGATGTCTAGCTTTTCGAGCTTTACGTAAATGGGGTCGTTGTACTTTACGAAGAAGACCTTCATTTCGTGTTTGAGGATGTCTGGGCGCTTTTGAACGATCAAGTTGATGTTGCGAAGGGCGACGTATTGGACTTCCGGTTCGGAGGAGAGGAGGGTGACCAATGGTGGGGCGAGCTTGCGGGTGAGAACGGAGACGAACTCTTGGTCGGTGATGATTTCCATGTATTTCATGAGGACCTTCACGGCTGATAAGACTACAGCGGCGTTGGCGTGGGCGAGGCGGGGTGTGATTCGCTCACAAATGCTGCAATAAAATAATTAGTTAGTTAGTTTAGTTAAAAATTAATTAAATAGATAATTAGGGAGTAAAAATGTTTAATGTTACCTTTGTGCCTCCCTTTCGTCTTTTGGGTTGTAGTTCGAGAGACTATCCAAAATAAAAATTTGACCCCATTCCGTGCACTCGTTTAAAGCTGTGAGTAGTTTGTTAATTGTGGCGGCATTCATTTCGACAAGGGGGACCCCAGCTGGGGCACTGTCGTTTATTTCGGATAGTGCAGCGACAGCATTTGCAACAACCTACAAATAATTATTCAATTAAATATTTTAAAGATAATATTTATTTTTTGTATATCTATTTAAAAGTTAATTGTGGTTGGTATTTTATTTGTTTACCATGGGATTGGAGTCACTCAGCAAATCTTTTAATTGATCAAGAAAACCTTGATCCTCAACAAGTTGGGCGTTGATATCGTAAAGCTTGGCGACGCAAACTGCAGCCGTTTTCCGAACATATGGATCCTCATCCTTTAGACATTTCCTTAACGGCTCGCACAGATATTCCGTTATCTTATCAACTCGGATACAACCCATTGTCCTCACTGCTAGTGCTCTTATCAGAGGATTTGGATCTTCACAGTCCTATTTTCCAATTAAAAAATATATAAATACAATTAACTATTTTAATTTTATTCTCAAAGTGATATTTTTAATAATAAAAATCAGCTGATTGTTTATTTACCTTAACAAAAGTATTCACGGCCATAATGGCCATATCCGGTTGACTCTTGGCATAGTTCATAAGGTAGAGATATACCAACTTTTTCAACTCCAGGTTATCCGTTTGCATGCAGTTGACAACGTCGGGGAACAGGGCGCTCACATCTTTTCCAACGGTCATTGAAGCAATCACCTTCTTAACGGCTTCCCTCTTCTTCTCCTTCTTGTCACTGTTCAGCTCCGACTTTAGCTCGAAAATCTCCCCCTTTTTGGTCGTCGTGAAATACTTGGCGTCCGTCATTTTTTTAACTCCTCACTTTTAACTCAACTTGTATTTAAATATTTAAAAATTATTACACGTTTTTTTAATGGGCGTCCCCAAAAATATATTTAAATGTAAAGCTGCAAGTCTGTTAACTTAATTGTATGATGATGGTCGTAAATTATATTTAACTGCTTTATACGCCCACTCAACAGTTTTATCTTTTTACACTCCTCAGCTGTCATGAAAAATGAATATTTGGATAGTTAACTACTTGTTCGGTTAATTAATCAGGTGTGTTAAATGAATATTTAATTTAAAGGATGATGAGTAATAATTATGTGGAGTTTAATGACAGGAGAAGATAATTTTTTTTATTGTCAAAAAAAAAGGAACAGCCCCCAACCAACTTTGAAGAGAGAGATGAACAATAGAAGATGAGATGATGTGTGTATTTTGTTTACATGGTGGTGTATGTTCACCATGTATTTTTTTTGTGCATTTAAGTTTACATTGGCAGGTGTATCTCCAATGGATGACTGTGTATTTTTGGTTGGATGAGAAATATAATATTTTTTTTTAATAAAAAAAAATATACGCCCGAAAAGATAGACAGCCGACTTTAGTGACTTTGTGAAGAAGCCGTACTAAGAAAAGAACACGTGTTTATTTTTTTTGTTGAAAAGCTTAAGTTTTAATTTAGAGGAGGAAAGGAGATTGATTATGATAATTAATTGTGATTAAGTTGGTGAAAAAAATAATTAGGAGGATGAAGTCAGCTGATAAGGTGTCACTGTCGGCGAGTAGTAGTGAGAGTGACGATGATGAGGAGAAGATAAGACTGGCTCAAGCTCTGGATCCGGATTTTATTAAAAATGTTCGAAAGACAAGTGGTGGTCAGCTGGGGAATAGTAATGGATTTACTAAAGGTATTTGCATATATTTAAGTTAATTAACTAAATATAGTTTTAAAAAAATCAGCTGTTGTTTAAAATTAGGGTTTTTTGTGTTTAATGTTTAGTTGTGGTTGGTTTATTTTAAAGGTGGTGGTGGTGACAGTGAAGGGGCCCCAGTCAGTAAGCGGTCCAAACTGTTTGATCCAAGTGCAAATGATACCGAGTTTGTGAAGCCGTACTCCTTGGATGTCACTCCAGAAGGTCAGCGATTTATTGCAAAGCAGTTGGCCAAGTCACTGGAAAAGTAAGCAACTTAATATTTTTCTTAATTACTAACTAACCTTACTTAATTTTAATTGTCGTTAAAAACCATAACAATTAATATATTTATCCATTTAATTGTATTTTAAGGAGCATCAAAGAAAAGCCGCTTTTAACCCCATCCTCATCATCCACCGCCTCCAATGATAAGGATGCCGACTCCGGAATCAAGCTCTTCGCCAGTTCCTCCTCTCGTCTCACCCAAAGTGACCTGTTACCCTCTCAACCCCCCAAACGTCAACGCTTATCATCCAAAAAGAAGAAAAAGAAGCATAAGAAAAAATCATCCAATAAATCTTCATCATCCTCCTCAGATTCGTCATCCGACAGCGAAGAGAAGTTAAGATCCGTTGCCGTCTCCTCCGACTGGGTGCTTCAACAAAAGTGATTATCTAATCTACCAACAATTAACTAATTTACCAGTTTACCAGTTTTGTATACTCTCAATTAAAAATAAATAAATGTCAATTTAAAATCTACCACAAAAAAATATAACAATTAAAAAATATAATTATTTTTCATCATATATCTTCATCCAACTTTTGTGACGATGATCATGGAGAAGGCGGCGATTTTTTAAAGTTTGAACATTTTTCTAAGTACGCAGCAGTCTAAAATGGATACATGGTATATATTAAA
>JAQFZG010002683.1:0-15720 GCA_034695465.1 Entomobrya nicoleti
TAATAATTCTAAAGTAAATTGTAGCGGGGCATTATGAGAATTTGCGTGGTCACTACATGATTCATTTTTCACAACGTCGAAGTATACAACAATCCATACAACTTTGATAATATTACAGTTTCAGTTTTTAAAACCAACTAAACTATACTCTAAACTCTTCTAACACTTTTACAGTTTACATTTTATTTTTAAATACAGAAAAGAGTCGGTACAATATTATAATAATATATCCTTGCAAACCATGGTTTGATGAATTCAGTCGAATGAATGAATTATTGATTCACAATAATCAGGCATGCTTATGCTTGTTTACATTTTATGCTACATGTAATGTCTGACCAATGGTGATTTAATTTATATGATACTTCATACTTTCAATTATGTTCGCATTCGCATTCACAATGCAATTTACAAACTGTCAGCATCAAGATTTCGTATGCAATGCAATACAATGCATTGAATGCAATTTCAAGTTGCAAAATTCATATAAGCTAAATTAGCTATGATTTCCTTCACATTAAATTGGGACTAAGTAGTCTATTCGCAACGCAATGCAATTTGAAGCAGAGCAGCGAGATAATTTCGATAACATAGCTATATAGGATCATGCAAGCGCCTACAGGTTCCTTATTAATATAAACGTACCGGTTATTATAAGAAGGCGCACAGCGATAAAAAATTGAGAAAATTTATTTGTCTTTAAAGTCATAATAATAATAATATTGCAAGAAGCCTTGCAAACTTGCAGCAATGCCAGTATGCAACAGCAGCTAATAATGCTAATTATTTCCTTCTACCCCTCACATTTACAATAGTTAAGTGAAGTATGTAGTTGAGGACACCTTTTCAAGCTTTAAACTAGATTGCATGCTTCCACACCTACGCGCGATAATTGTACAAAACTGGCGATCTAATTGTTGTATGTGTGCAAGGATCTTTCTGTTGAGTCACTGCGTGAAAGTGTTCACTGAAAAGCTGCTACAGAGCAGTATTGAAATTAGAGATACCTTCAGTATTACCTACTTTGCCACGACTTCGACATACATTGTACCGTGTGCTGGTTTAGTGAGCGCATTTAAGCTGACGATGTGCTCGTTTACTGCTCAAAATGGAATATTTTTCCTTTTTGAACTCTTCCAAATGAAAGTGAACGTGAAGAACGAAATTTCTTCATTGTTTGTGAGACACTTCATTGTTTGGATTTGTATTTCAACAATAAAAAGTTTTCCTTTTTAAGAGGGTTTCACGTATCAATATATTAATTTGATGTATAACAACAACTCCAAGTTATCTTGCAATCGTGTGAAGGAAGAGTCCACTTGCTTGTATTTTCTACCTTGGTAGATAATGAAATCAATTGACGACAGAAATGTATGTGTGTATTAAAATCAGACTAAATTGGTTGCAACTCCCCTTCATAAGCACTCCCTTTGCTAATATTGTGTTCCACTGTCCCAGTGATATCCCCAAAATCCTTCAGGAAATAGCGTATGACACATTGACTATGATACGTCATTGATGCGATGTAGATATTGTATGAAATGCCGAACGAATAGAATTAATTAGTATAATCCAAACAGTTTTATCATTCATTAACTTTTCATTGTACAAGAAAATCTAGACAAAGTTCATGCAGAATACGATTCATGAGTTTCATGACATGCCGTGAGACGTGATGCAGAAGTCTTACTTGAAGATTTATTCATTTTGGCCATTTTTACATTCAGTCAGTATTAAGTATGTTAACAGCCTGGTTTTGCATCTAATCAAATGTTAGAAATCAATCAGATTAGGCATGGTTTTTATCAATCTTATTTCTTCCTCAATTTATAATTTTGAATCCTCACTATTATTTAATTTCTAATATTAGGCACGCGCAGGCGTTTTAAAAATCCAAATAAATGCGTCATTGAGAATCATGAAACTGCAAATTCAAATCATAAAACATTCCGCGTAGTCATTTTTATCATATCATAGAGCCATGAACCATGTCGTTTAGTTTATTGATGTCAAAGTAAAATCTTACTGAAAAATTTAATTCCATTCGCATCATAATTTCAAAAAGATATTTTTTTGCTGCAGATGCATGAAGTTTAATTAATTATAGAATTGCAATTAAATGAAATTGCTTTTTGACATGCCACCGTTCTCTGACTCCACGTCAAAGCTGGACGGATAGATAGAATTGAAGCCACTCAACAGCCACGCACGACTACATCCTTTACCGTCGAGCAGGAGCCCGTAGCCTAGTCTAGTCAGAGACACTGGCACTGGTCATTCATCCATCAGACCAGCAAGTGTCCTTTTTTGTTGTTTAAATTACTGGCAAGGCAGGTGAATAGGTGAACTAGAATATGAATATGAACAAGAGCAGCAGTGATTTATAGAATTTTGCTTGTTTGTATAGCCAACATGCAACAGAACAGAACAGATGCAGATGATTACTAGTATGATATGATGCATGCCATGCTTGCGCATTTTTCCCCCACACAACAACACTAATTGCCAACATGTGTTGTTGCGCTCCAACTTTCAGCAGCTTCAAAACTCAAAACTTGACGTTTCTTCAAAGACAACAGGATTAATTAACTGAATAAACAAATGAGCCACTTAATAAAAAAATTACAAACATGTACTTTAATTTGTTTACTAAAAACTATACAGTGACAGCGGTACATTTAAGCTATTTGATTACCAGACTTGTAATGTCAAATTATGTCAGCATTGTCTGTCACGTACAGATCAATAGTTCATTGAATCATTAGTAGTTCCAGTTCGCGACATTGTATAAGCTCCGTATTCATTATTCATCGCATTTTTTTACAAATGTCAGAGGATGAGAGAATATGGGAAAACATTGTTCTACCCAAAATACCACCAACGGTTATTGACTTATCATCAGACACAGATGGAGATGTACCTGATCCAGAAAATGACGCTAATATTTCATACGAAGAAGTAGTGGAAGTTGATAACGATGTCATTATTGAAGATTTGAAAGACGATTCTGACATTGATTCATGTAGACAAAACGATAACTCAAATTATTCACCCAATTCGCCAATTGCAATCAGTGAAGACATAAATTCCAATTTTGACAAAATGAGTGGTACTCGTGAAGTAGATGAGGAAGAGTCTCAGGTTCGGGTTGCAGAGGACATCTTTGGTAACAGCGACGACGAATTTGATATTAAATATGAAACCATTGAAGTTGTTCAGCTTAACGGAAATTGTGAAGCGGAGACTGCTTCGTCTTCGTCCACGTTGCGTGAAGTAGAGTACGTGACGTTTTTCGACCCGTCGGTCGATTTTGATAACGAGGAAGAAGGGGTAGCTTATGTTAGTCACATTGAATCTCAAACCTCTAAAACATCTGGGACCCCTTGTGGTAGCTCCAAAACGAAAGTTCGGGACATGAGTGACCACGAATCCGATTCTCCTCAACCGCAGCCGTCCACCTCAAAGGCTTGTCTGTCTAGTAGCAATGGTAAAAGGCCGCAGAAAAATAAAGACAAAAATTTGAAACGAAAACGAGTCCGTTTTCAAATGAATAATTCGGGATCGGAATCTTCTGAAACAATTAATGAGGCCCCCGTCGCAAGAAGGAAGAGAAAACCAACTGAAAGAAAGAAATCTCTACGGAGCAGTAAGCGACGTAAAATCCAAACTCCTCCTGAATCTGAGGACTCAAGTTCCAGTTTGTTTGAAGCTATAACAGTTGTCCGTAAAAAGCCTAAAGGCCAATCTAGTCAAAATGCAGAAAAGTCAACCCAGTCTAAGCCATCAAAATCTCGACACTCAAGAATTAAAAGGTCATCCCTCCAACTAGATTCGGGCTCAGATTCAGAGGAGAAAAGTGACAAGGACGAGAGTACAGATTCGGGAGCGGAAGTCGAAAAAGACAATAAAAGAAGCTCAAAGAGGTTCCTAAGAAGTAAATTAGGAACTCAAAGTGAATCCAAATTGAAGAAAGCTGCTTTATTTGAGAAACTGCGTGAAAAAAGAGAAAGAATGGCAAACAAACCAAAGCGTCAATCACCCGTCCGCTCTGACAAGACTGAAAAAGAAGATGAGGACAGTGATGATGATGAATCCTCCTCCTATACCTCTGGTTCTTCGCCCTGTCCGATTGTTGATAACTCATCAGACGAAGGTTCAAATTTTGACAAATCTACACCAAGTAGCAGCAGCGTTACCAGTGATGCAGAAACTGAAGAGGAAGTAGATTTAGAAATAGGTGGAAGTGAAGGAGAAAAAGACTTACCGAAAGAAACACCAAGTCAGGACAATTCTTCAGACGAGTCTGATGGCCCTGTGAAATCTTGTTCTTCAAGTAACGAAGATGAGCCACCCGATGACGGGCAGAATGATGACAGATGCATACTATGCAAAAACTTGGGATCTAAAGTTAACCTAACAGGTCGGGCAAGAGATACAGTGACTAAACGAACTTTTGACTGGTAAGTGCTTCATATGTTGTTTTTAAAAGTCCTCATTAATTTAAAACATTGTTTATTGATACCTTTAAAAAATTCTGCTGTTTTTTGTAGGTGCAAATGCGGCGAATGTGATTTGATTTCTAGTCGTTGCGGAAATTATGATCTCGTGTGTTGTAGAGAAATCAAAGGCGTTGTCGACTTTCTCAAGGAGGAATTGGATGAATCCGACATATGCGTCACCAAGCATTCCAGGTTTGACCCAGACGTGTTGAAATATGGAGCCTACGCTAGAGCCATATCAAAACATCAAGCCCCACGCCGTTTTGATGGAAATTATTATGGTAATTTTTATGAAAACTATTCTTGTAAACCAAATCATCGACTCGCAGAACAAGCCAAAACAGATTTTGAACATGCTGACCGTTATGGTAAATTTAGTAAAAGTATTACCTCGTATTTATTTTGGATCTTTGATAAATTGGGAAGAGATGCAGGGCAAATGGTTATACCAGCTTGTGTTCATAGGAAAATTCTGCAAAGGTATCAAATATCGGACAATCGGTTTTCCCCTTTCTATGCGAGTTATGATTGTGGTATTGGGGATCGGAGACATTGTAATCTTTCAAGAAATACATACATGTAGTATGTAATTCAATCATTAAAGTCTTTCATAACCAACTTATGTAGTTCTAGAAAAATGTTGTTATAATAATTTTACGCATCAATTTATGCAGATTTATATTATAGAAAAAATCTACACATATTATAATTTCACTAACGAATATGATAAAATACTCGTTAAACTTTAAATAAGAGATGCAATTGATAAATATGATTATTATGTGAACCATTCACTATTATGAAGGTAGTAAAAAAGATATATATAGTATGTACAATTTTCTTAATTTTATAAAATAATTGCAAATCATCTTCTTGGTATTGTTTCCTTATTTTTACAAATACCAAAAAATGCTAGTCGTGATTTATTTCTATCGTTGTAAAATGTTGATTTATTTAGTGAGTAGTTCAGTTTATGTAATAAATCCATATATTAGGTATGTATTTTTGAAAAGTATAATTTTGTGTTTTACGATTTCTTTCTTTTATTTATTCATTTCGTTTCAATTTTATTCACTGCACTGATATACTTGATTTTAATTGGTGAAACAATAAATTTTTTTCCAAATCAGATTTTAGAATCTTCTGCAGTTGCCAAATGGGTCGCTTACGTCTTGATGGCAGTATCCGCTGCAGCATCTTGGTCCATCTTCATAATGGCAACGTGCCCAATTTCCGAGACACTATGAAAGCCAAATCAAGTTTTTTTAATTTTTCGCTCCCATTTTTACAAAATGTATTTTTTTTTGTACAAACCACCATGACTAACTAAATTCGTCAACATCAAAAACTTAAAGACCTTACCTGACGCACATTCCTGTCATACTTTTCCCCTTCATCGTTTGCCATGAAATTCCGCAAAAACGGATTGGCTTTCACAAGGTAAACCATGAAGCAGTACAGTAATAACCCGTGAATGATACCCTTCATATTTTTAGGAAAAGGAAAAATACTCCTGTCTAATTTAAAGTTTTTCAAAAATTATTTTACTTCTCAGTTTTTGTTTAAAAATTTCTAAATCGCTTTTTATGAGCAAAATAAATTGTGTGCGTAATAAATGCAGTTAACAATAAATCATGTCAGGGGAGAGAAGCAAGCAAAGATTTTACCATACACCGGATTTCACTTGCGGTGTAATGGCATATCCGGCTTGTGTGGTAGCAATTAATTCTTAATTGATTAAAATAGTCTAAACAAAATGATTAAGCATAACTTGAAAATTGATCAGTCTAAAAATATAAAATTTTACATGCATAATTTTATGTTTTATATCCAACACAATGCTCATGAGCTCAAGCCATCCTACTAACCCATGATCCAACAAATTACAGAGGATTTGATTTTTGATATTAGCGTGAGAGTGACTAGATTTCTGATGCTTTCCTCAAGCCACAAGCAAGATGTCAAAGATTAAGAAAGAATGCATGGCAATGATTGCAATGGCGAGCAAGAAAAACGTAAAACGAAAAAACGCCATGAAGTAAACGTTTATTGGCTGCTAATGCAAGGAGAGAGTAACAAAGTGCAAAATTCCTGATTGCTCATGTTTGCTTGTTTGTCGCATTTTCGTATCGTCAAATTTCGTAAATTTTACGCGCAAGTTTTGAATTCATTGATTTGAGTGACAACTGGAAAAAAATACGAAAGTATCTCGTTTCAAACAACCTGATTTGGAATATATTCATCAAAAACTTTGTTTCTAAAGTGTATATATTTTAAAGTTAGTTTCTTTCAATTTCAACGGTGCTGCAGCTCTGGACAATCGGGACAGCTTTTCATTGTTGTTGTTGTTAACTTTGAATTTACGTGTTAAAAATGGATTTCAACGCAGGAAAAGTAGCAATTCTTCAAGCTCTAGCTCTAATGAAAGATGTAATGGACTTTTTAAATATTTGTTACATTTATAATGACATATTCTTTTATTTTCTGATTCATTATAGTTTTGTGTTTAATTTGAATATTTTTTTCGATTTAGGAGGGCGAACTGTCTAAGAATATTTCCAATTTAATGGACACCGTTCATGAAGACAAGTCTCGCACCGTTACGTTGCTCTGTGAAGCTTTGGCCTTGCAGAAAAAAGACGTGGAGAAAAAGGACAAAATTGTTGAATTACTTGATGAAATTGCCAGTAAGTTATAATTCATAAATACACATATTCTTTTTTAAGTTTAAAAGTCTTTAAGCTCTGTTACTCCAAAGTTGGTATTTATGAATATCTGCATTGTTATATTGTGACAGATTGGTGGGGGCTACTTGTGGAAGATCGAGAAAAATTACTGCTTACGATTTCTAACTTGGAAATGGTGAGTTTGTGGTTTGATTTCGTTTTGAATGCGATATAATTGAACTTGGAGTACGGTATATGGTTCATTTGTTAATTTAATGTTAATTACTGTTCACGATACGCAGGAAAAAGAAGAAATTCTTAAGAAGCAATGCAATCCTAGAGAAATTTACGGACCATTGTTGGAAGCAAGTTTGAAGAAAAAGCCTCGTCTGATGACAAATGCAGATGATGACGATTTCAAGGAGAGTCCCAGAAAATCAATGACAGCTACTTCAACTCCGGCTACCAAGGATTAAATTGTGTTTAAAAATCATAAAGGTGTAAGAAAGGTAGCAATCAACTTCAGGTTTTTAAAGTTTTCATTTTATTTCATACTTTTATTTTGTTTGTTATGTAAACATATCCAAGTCACTTCTTGATTCTTCTTCACTTCTGGCGATTCTTTATAATAAAACAAATCATACTGTAAATCAGATTGACAATTTATTTGTTGTTTCATCTTTTTAATACATTCTTTGTTCTGTTTTATTCCAAAATCTTAAACAGTTGTTATAAGTTTAATCAAACAATTTATGGTTGGTTTTCCAGTAATAGATGTAGTACCCCTCTACCCCTCCTAACAGCAAATAAGACAATGCTAACATTCCCAATTTCCAGTCATTTCTTATCCTGTATTATTAACTAAATTGGTTTTGGCTACCCATCATGTCATGACGCTCTTTTCATAATGAATTGCGAAGTGAAGTCTATTATGAAATATCGTTTCTCAAAACAGCGTTTTCTGAAGAATATCGTACGTACATTAAATGCGTGGCTTGTGCTATGTAAGTTTCAAAGATACAAAAGAAATATCTTCCATTCCAAGCCCTTGTAGATTATTCCCATATATATATATATTCAATATACAATTTGGTGAAATTAGATTGTATTTTATAGAACCAATATCAAACAGATAGGTGCACTTTTCTGATTTTCCAGAGAATAAAATGAAGTATTTTTTTATAATAATCATAAGAATAGGTTGCGTATCACAAGGAATAGGTAGTATCAGATAATTTATAGGCAATACAAAATATTTATGCTTATTATTTTTCATTCACTTTACAAAATACATATATTGGTCTCTTAAAATAATTACATACTAAATGCTTGCCTTTCTTATAACGAAAATGTTTTGTATTGTTTAATGCCAGTATCGTATATGAATAACGAAGAATACCATGTCATAATATAACCGAAGAATTTGAAAATATCGATATTACAATAAATATTCAGGTCTCTTCAAACGATTTTATTTTTCGACTGATGATTGGCTTTCGTGAGTAGTGTATTTATGTATATATTTAGTAGCTCTATTGGCTTTGTAGTTTATAAATAAACAAAAAATATATTAGATAAATTGTAAGTGTAAAATCTACTGTCCTCATATTGATGTTCTTTACCTGGAAATTGATTTTAAACTGTTGACTATAAACCAAGATCTTCCACTAATGTAAGTATATCTTGATATTGATAACTATTAATTTCGGATATGCTTAACTTGCTTTGCTACCTACGATCTTTTAGGTTTTTTATTTCCAATAATTTTTGTTTTGCAATGTTCATCTACCTTTTTGGTTTCTAAACTGAAGTTGTAGTTTTTCTCAGCATTTATTGGAGTAATTACCTGTGAAATACTCTAGTGCTATTACACATGTATACTAAAACATTTTTGGTATGAAAAGGAATAAAACTACTATAAGTATAGTATTAATTATTGTGTACGTGATTATTTGTTTTGTTTAAATTTTCTTTCCTACACAAGTTTTACTGAAAAGAGATACACGTCTCATCTACCTCATCATGATATTTTTTTCAACCGTAAAATACTTAATGTTTTGATAATACTACTGGAATAAAATTTAAAACTATTTGTCAAATATTTTCTAAATTTACATACAGTGAATAGTAATATAATATACTGTACAGAATATCAGTCAAAACCAGATAACTAAAATATAAGCATGCAAACCTAAAACTTCAAAAGCTTATGTTGGTAAATAATTTGTATAATTATACCTGTACTTCCCTTTATACGTTATCTTCCAAACAACCAAAGTGAAGCAGTGAAAAAGTAACTGAAAAATATTACACAAAAACACAAATGCAAAATGTGCTTATAACTTTTGAATAAAATTAAGATATGAGGAATTATTATCTGCTAATTTTTAATTTCTCAAAATTGAAACAAAATGGCAATCAAATAATTTCAGTCTAGGGAACCTTTTCCATCATGCTACAAGTACTCATATGACTTATGAGGATCTTTGCATTTCTTCAAGTTTTACGTACACTGTGTGTAAATGATACTTACATACTATTTTAGGCATGACCTAGAGTCTTGACTATCGTTCTCTCTTTGGAAAACGCACAATTAAAAAATAGACTACAGTATTTAATGTTAGTAAGTTATTATTATTCATCATCAATAATTTTAAGTTAGTAGTATGCACAGGGTAATTTTTACAGTATTGCAGGATCTTGTGGAATAAGAGGTGCCATTGTTTGGGGATTTGTCCCTGGATGAGGTGAATTTTCCAGGTCAATTAAATCCGAGTCGAGGCCTTGGCGTCTCTTGGGTTTATGTTCAGGAATGAAGAGAGCCACAATTATAGCGAGCACGACCATTAACGATCCAAACACGAATGGAGGACCCGGCATTATCTGCAATGCATAATTTAAATCAGTTGTAAAAATATTTTTAGACAACCACAATTAGATTTTCGTATTATTTGTAATAGGTTAAAGTTCTTACATCTCCGAGTAGTTGTTGTGGGTGTTGCGGACGCGTATGTGGTATCTCCAGTGCGATAGTTCCGTTGGTGAACTCAACGTTATGTGGAGGGACTTGACCTTTCTTGACTTGGTCTACCATATTCAACTTAGCTTCATCCTCATTCAAATCAACGTGAAACAAGTAGAATATCAGACCAAAAACTGCAGGCCCTAGACCGTTACACAGTCCTCTCATTCCTGTCACCATGCCCTGGGCTAAACCTATGAAACGCAAAATACCGCAATGATATTCGAATTCCAATGTCAAAATCGAAAGGTTATAATAATGCCATATCCATAATTTTAAATACCTTGCTTATCTGGGTCTGAATGCGTAGAAACAAATGCAGAAATGGCAGGGTAGGTAATGCTGGACAAAGCCGCCAAAATACCAGCGGCCCACATCATCCTAAAAGGGGTAACAAATAATAGTAAGGAGATAATTTAGCATTTATCCAGGTCAATGATACCTGTTCTTGCGACATAAATACCACAAAACACCAAAAACACTTACCAAGTCTGAGATCCAAAACCATACCAGGCCAGTTGTGTCAGTTCAAAAACAAGACCAATCACTATTGTCTTTCGGTGACCCAAATTTTTCATGAGTAAACCCATAATTGCAGTTTGAGCGACCACTGACATGATTCCAACGACCGCTATAAATGTGGCAACTTCTTCTGCTTTGAATCCAACGACCAATCGTAGGTACACGAAGAAGCACGAATACTGACCCGCCTGTAAATTGGAATATATTAGTTGTTATCTTTCTTAACTATGTCTTTATGTGATTATTATGTTCATAAAGTATATTTTTTTAATTACCTCGGGTAAATACGAAAGAAGGACTGCAACGCACAGAAGTAATATAGTTTTATCTTGTCCAACTTTTCTGAGTGCTGCGAAAGGGTCTGCTTGCTCCCACGCCAAAGGTGCCCATGCGGACATTTTTAGTTTTTGAGGCAAAGACTCGGGCACAGCCACAAGTACAAAAAGTACGTCGAGAGCTGCAATGGCTGTAGCGAGGGCCACCACAGTTTCTCGACCGTATGCTGATTCCACATAAGAACCCAAAGCTGGGGATGTTACAAGTGAGGCTGCAAATGTTGCTGAGACAAGGCCATAGGCCGCTGATCTTTCCTGTTCACCTGCACACCCAATATCATGAATTATTTTTTGACTGCTGGTGATAATACTGTAAAATATACTTCATAATTTCTTGTAGAGACTAATTTCTCACCTGGAATGACATCAGCCACATATGCAAATACGACGGAGAAAGTTACTGCAAAGACACCCGATATTGAAATCATTGCAAAGTACCACCATGTATTGATTTGCATCAATGGGATGGGAGCACAGGTGAAAAAAACGGTCAAGATAAGGAACAGCTTTCTTCCCCATACGTCCGATAAAGCTCCGATCAACGGAGCACTCAGAAATGACAGAAGACCCTTGAAGTTTAAAAAAATGCTCAAATTAAATCACTAAAAACTAAAAGTTGTATTTTTTATGAAAAGATGAGACAATAATTGCTTACCTTAATCCCTACAATCAGTCCATTCATAAGAAAGGTATGATTCGGAAACGTTTCATTGAGTACCTGGAGAAAATCACATGGATATTTTATTAAACTGTGCCAACATCTCAAAATAAATATTTGTTTAAAACAAACTTACTGTTATCATTGGGGTGGTCAAGAGACCCCAGGAGAAAAACTCGAGAAAAATAACGACAAGCGCATGATTAACGGACGGCTCGCCTATACCAGAGCCCTGAAATGTTAACATCAATTCATTTAATTATTATTTGATTATTCTCAATGTTATAAAATATTCCAGTAAATTTTAATTATGCAGCATTCAATAGTCAAGATCATGATAATGCAATGTAATGTTGTCGTCAACAGGTATACGTATTAAAATAATAAACGTAAACGTACAAACAAACGTGCAACTCGTTCGCAGTAGCCGATCACGGGTGCGGTTCCGGTGCTCATTTTCGGATGCATTTGTATGCATCACAAAGATAACCAAAGGCTTGTGCCATTAAAAAAACTGAACTAGTTACGCTGCACTCTTGTAGCAAAATTTGATTACTGCTATGAAAACCGAGCCTATGCCATGTCGCTAAATAATAATTTAGTTTTTTCCCCAAGCCGACTTGTAGAGCAACAAAAAAGTTTTATATCCACTTTGTATAAAATCAGAATAGTACAACTTCCGAACAATTTAAGCTTATGGTCTCATTTTGATGAATGTGCGGATGGACGGTATTTTACACTGTCAGGTCAAATGAGTAGTGACGGTGATGACAGAAATTAAATCATAAAAGTATATTTTGACCCATTCGGTCATAATCACAAGAACACGCACAAATGGACATATTTCCGATATACGTTAGCAACTTGCACTGAACATTGTCGATCAAACCAGATGGAAAGTAATCAACAAGCACAGCGCACTGACGAAGAGAAAGGTGAAATGGTAAATACCTTCACTTCACCTTCACCCTTGCTTCCAATTTGCCAAAAAGGCTGGAGTATCGAAACTGCGTTTGGTCAATACTGAATATCATGGAATAAATTTGGTTGTAAGTTCCAGGTTGCAATATTATTATGTTTAAAAAAAATAGCACATTTACTTTATATGCACCATAAAAATATCTTTCCGGTTCATGTTAGTTTCATGCCTGCATGGAACTATAAATATACATATGTATGTATTTCGTTAATTATCTGGTTCAAATGGACAGGAAATGAAATATTTAATTTACAAAATGCTGCCAGAGCACTTTCTCATGTTTTGTAGTGAAGGTTTTATTGTGATGCAGTCCAAGTACGATGCTTATTCCAAAACTATTATATTTGCATCCACACGTAGGTCAAAGCTGCCCAACAATAAAACTGAAGATTCGTGAGAACCTTGAAAACTGTAATGAAACCAAACGCCAAGTAGCCACAAACAAGAATAGATATCCGAAAATGAGGTCAGACAGACTTTTTTTTTGCATCACAGACTCATTTCTCTCTTTTCTACAAGCTAGTTCAAACTACGCACAAGACTTTTAAAACCAAAATGATCCTCCAACTAAGTCACGACTACTATTTCCGCACTATTTCACACAGACAGAAATGCAAACGTTATAAAAGATGAGACGGAATAATTAAAGCATTTTATACTTTTTGTGCATCAAACAATGTATAAATTAGGAGAGGAATAATATACATCACTCCACTACCCACTACATTTTCCATTGAAGCGTTCCAAAAAAACACAGGCTAAGTAAAGTCAGTCCGTTCAGTTGCAACAATGGAAGAATCGGAGAGAGAGAGAGAGTGGGTGTGCTTGTGACGTGACTTTGCGGAACCTCAAGATTAACTGATCCAATGATGGAAAATTATGCAGAAAGACTTTGTGGACTAGGACCAGTTTCATCTACAACTTTTGCTTTGCACCATCATCTCTTAGCACCTTTTGTTTTTTCTGGCTTTCACTGTCCATTCCAAATAGAACGAATGAATATTTTGCATTCAGTATAGCGCCGCGTACAATTGTACTTGGTAAAAAGTACCTTAAGTGCACATTTTTACGAGCTCAGCTCTATAACAATATAAATTGTACAAAGTTGTTGGGGCTCATAGTCAAATCGTTGCTTCTGAGGAGAAAGCAAAAAATGTAGGGAATACTTACAAAGGGGAACTTGGGAAAGCGCAGATGTACTTTTTTGGGAAGCTGTGTGACACACTAACCTTGAAGTCTTATTGATCTAGGGGAAAGCTCTACTCGTCCAATCACGAGCAAGAGTTCACCTCACCCCACTGACTGTGTGTGGAAAGCTAGTAGCTGGAAGAAAACTTTGTGGGTATAGTAAATATAGTGAATAGTAGGCTAGCTATTGAAGAAAAGAAAGTAACTTTCCCTGGAAGGTCTTATTTATTCACCGCTGTGTTTTCCCGCAGTGCGAGACACTGGGAGCGACGTTATTGGGGAAAAACTGTTAAACTTTTTAATGCCATATAAGGTGTATATTAATATTACACGAGGCGCATGGATCACTGTATGTATACGGACATAACATGCTGCATGTGTACTTTTTTGGAGCGTTTGTTTGCAAATTACGACTTTCTTTGCAACCTTCACTCTGGTTCCAATACACATATCTTGTTAAAAAATCTGCCAAAATGCGAGGTTATAGATTAACATGCATACGTGTATGTATATATGTTGTGCAAATGAGATTTTTTATTTCATGGAATCAGTAATAGTGGCATAGCATGTTTGTGTTTATATTTGCATAACTGTATTAAGTAATCAAAATCATGCTCCAGATAATATAGGAGACCGAAAAGAGTTGCATTAACTATTTAGATTAAAAACACTGATTTTATAGTTTTAATAAAAATATATTATATAAACTCAGCCTCGCACGTGTATGCAGTAAAATTTCGATTTTCCTGTTGGCGCATGGCGTTTCGAAAATTAACTTAGCATAGCTTTTGAGATATGTCACACATCCCCTGATTAAATTACCAAAACTATAAAAGTACCCAACCAACGTGATTTAAAGATTATCTTTTGATGCTGATATATATTTTGTTATTTCTGCGGAAAGTTATTCTATGCCGGATACTTTTTATTAGAAATGACATGTTTGACGTTGCGTGTTTATCTGCAATAAATTATAAAAGAAAACATAACTTCCGGAACGGAAGATCCGTTTTTATGATGTTTATATCCTATATTAACGATAAGAGAACAAAAGCTTATACAATTATCAAGAAGATCATGAGTTCTCATCATGATGATGACTTCGTGCATCCGGTGTACATATACACCCCACAAACAGAACAAATCAATTTTCTGATGGGGTTTCCTCCTCCTTGCCATAAAATATGGCTATGTTCCAAGTTATCATGCATTTCACTATAATATTCAACATACAACTTTTCCTCATTTTTGTGATGGGAATGGTTTAGTTTTCTTTATATTATCTAGTATTATTACAGTTCATAACAGCTTATATAATATTATGAAAAAATGTTGATGGCAAATAAATGTATTCATATATCATCGTCATCATAATTTAATCAATATCATTGTTACTCAAGATCGTTCCAAGAAGAGTTCCATCGCTTCACGCATGATGGATACATACTACAAGACGCAAATCAAGATGACACAAATATCCTGGAAAATTTTCCATTAGTAAAGTGGGTCATGGACAAAGGAGAAAAAGAAATATATCCTTCGCCAAGGGTCAAATGCCATGCACTAATAATCCTTAGCAAATATAGTAATAATGCAGATTGTAGCTCAATTTTAGAAAATTTTGTATCGTAGAATTATTTCATTCTTCTAATGTCTAATAGTTCATAGTTCAATAAAGATGGTGATACTATTATGATATTCATATACTCATTCATTACATTGAAGCACCAACTTCATTTCATACAACAAATGTGTATACTAAAATTACTAAGTAGAATTTTTCATATAAAACTATAAATGTTTATCGCATTTCACGAAATACTCTTTTTATGACTCGCATTAAAAAAGGCA
>JAQFZG010002684.1:0-15715 GCA_034695465.1 Entomobrya nicoleti
GATCCTCAACTCTTTAAAATTCTTGTCTTCTTCATTTTTATATTCGAGTTTACTCAAAAGTCCAGCAGGAAAGGCAGTTACTAAAAATGTTCTTAAAAACTTTACACTATTTTTCCAACATAATTTTACACAACCATGCATGCATGCATAAGATAACTTACACAAACTTTTATGTACGCACTTGCTTTGGAAAAGTTGTAAACGTGGCCAAACGCAAACTACTGGACAAACAACAATGAAAGTTATCCTTGAGAGTTTAGTTAGAATATGTCCAAAAATCCAAGACAACTTTCTCGTACTAGCTTGTAGCAACTTTTACTTCAGTCAAGTCGCATTTCCCGACATCCAAGAAACAACCACACTCTGCCACAATACACACCAGTAACATCAGCCAAAGTTTTATGATTTTATACCAACAACAAATAGCAATACTTCCTCAGTCCTGCTTGTTATTTAATAACCAAAATGCTTATTTTTCAAGTGTAACAAATTGTACAAAAGTAGAAAAAATCCTTTGTTTATTACTTTTTCTTTTGACTTGACGAATCTTCACTTGCCTTATCAATTCATTGGTTTGCATACTGCACTGCACCAAATACACAAAAAGTACCGTTGTTCTTTCGTTGAAAGAAGTGCACGATAACAAGTAGTAATATCTTGTCAAAAAAATCCATCAATACGACTAGAAAAACGAAAAAAGTGTAACAGCAGAAGCAGGAGAATAAAAACAACAATGAAACAAATAGGGTTATACAATTTTTCCCTCCTGCTTTGCTTCCAGTCTTCTCTGAAAAACAGGAGCAGGAAACGAACGCCGAGAAAACATGTACCACGTACGTACGGACGCGCTTGGTGACGGGACGGGAATGAGTGAAAGTGGGAAAAAGAAGCTGAGCAAAACAAGTAGCAACGAGCGATGTTGTTGATGCAAGTTTGCTTTTTTCCTTGGCTGTTTGCTTGTCTTGGCTGCTTTAACGGTGGTAATAGTAATAATAATCTTGTAGCTTACTGTTACTTGCCATCACCACCACCACTGCTATAACTACTTCTTCCTCGCTTTTTTATACATAATAGAAAATATCATGGAATACGGGATGGAAGTGTTATGCTTCTTCCCTCTTCTCCTCCGTTCTCTTCACTCAACTCAACTCACACGACAAAACAATATTCTCCTGCTGCTTTCCTTGCCTGCCTTACTGCTGCTGTTGCCGTTACAATAAAAAAGAGTCATAGAGTAAGAACATAAGAGCTATGTAGCGAGACTAGCAGCACCATTTCAGTCTGAGCTCCTTCCTTTCCTATTTCTCTTCTCTCAAACTCCCTTTTAGTTTGTATGGATTGGTTGGATGTGGAAATTCGCTTTCCCCTCTGCTCTCCCCTTGCTTGCCGTGCTTTCTACTCCATGAAAAAAAAACTTGAACAACACTATGGGTGGCATCATCCAATGCATATACCAACCAAAGCATCATCCTACAAAAGCGAGTCAAGTTATAAGCCAAACGATGAACCACCAACCCAGCCTTATATCTACCTTTTGTGCAATCCAACAGACAAGAAGAGTATTTTATAGTAAGTATGCATGTACACAAGCTAAAAAAGAAATGTTGGTACTTTTCTAGATATTTTAGGAATAGCAGAAGATATTACGTTTTATATGAAGGAGGAAGGTGCATGCCATTTGTACTTGTTCTACAGCTCTGTGTACACATACACACACACATACGGATACCTAGTAAATGGTAAAATACCAGAAACGATATACTGCTGCTGGATTCAGCCCCCGAAAAAGTGGAGAAGATAGACGAGAGATGTGAGAGATGTGAGGATACAGGAGTTGAGTTGGATTCAAGAAGAGAAATAACCCGCCATGCCATCGTATTTTACTTTGGTTCGTGCTCATGTGTAACTGCTTGTAGTTTTGTGTGTGCATTATACATTCTGAATTCTGACTATATCTCTCTTTTCGCTTTCTCATTTTCTTCCTTCAGAAAACTTTTTTTCATCTGGTGGCTTGACTAAAAGTCTTGTTCCTCTCCAGATCCAGCCAACTAACTCTTGCCTTGCTCCTCCGGTATATCATATTATCCCTCTCTCAGTTCCTGGATGTCTTCTTACTACAAAACTATTACAAAACTTTGTATAAGTCCTAACAACACAACACACGATGTACGATGAAACTGTATTTCTTGCTTTCTGTTCCGTCTCTCTTTTTCTCCTTGATACATAATATGCATGAATGGTAATGTTTGTCTCTTTTTCTTCCACATCACATCTATTTATTAGAAAGAGAGTGTGTGTGTGTGTATCGTTTTTACTGTTCCTCAGGCGGCCTTTTCTTTTTGTTGTCAATTTTGGACTGCAATACTACAGCAGCATCCAGTGAATTTGTACTTATTATATACGTATTGCGGATGCATAAAATAACATGGAATATTCCGTATTTTTAAGGAGATACATATGATCAGTACATCATCGCATCCTTGCTAACACGACACCACATACTATTCGTCTCTAGTCTCATGCATATGCCTCTTTTTAGACACAACTTTCTCTTGAGATATTTCATTCATCTATCTTGATATTTCTAATGCAAAATGCGAGAAAAGAAACACTATACGCATACTAGTTGAGACTGAGACTGGAGACGTGTGCAACAACACGATCATCATTGTCATCACCATCGAAAAATACAGTCTGAGTCTGACACACAGACTTACCTGCCACAGAATTTGTTTTTAAATCTGCATAGGTTAACATAAAAACATACATTCTACGTAAATATACATACATATCATATATATATACCGGAGAGCATTTTACGACAAGGATGATGATGACCTCGACAATGTTGGAATTCCTCTTAATTTACATTATTACTCTTATAAAGCGTAATCACATGTTGCGTAAACTGTAAACATGGTTATCTTTGGATGATGATGATGTACGAACATAAAAAGTTGTCGATAATATCATTTGATTAGTTTACTAAGCAAAAGAAAGACTGCTTGTTTTTCTATTTTATTTACATTTTCTAGGTTCAAATGTCCCAGCTCATGGAAGTGTTTATGTTTTGCTTTATCACGATATGCGTTTATGCGTATAATCATAATCATCAGTAGGCTTATCATCATCAACATATGCATACATTTGTATTGCATTATGTACCATTATCATCTCCGTCATCATTATGATGAAATACAAAATAAGCACGTCTAAACATATCCTCACGTTTTCCATATCCTTCCTTTCGCTTCAACTAAGCATATGAACTTTTAATGTGTATATTTTTGGAAGACCGTTGTTGTACGCAGTCAGTGTTCCCACACAAGGCAAAGAAAAGCTATAGGGACCAAGTTTTGAAAGACATGCGTCTTTCGAAAAATATGGTCGTGATGTGCACATTATTATTACAGACGCGTGCATAAACATTTCGATGATCCCCTGACAAAAATATGTTGTACATGTGCATGTGGTGTGGAGTGGGGATTGGGGATAGGCATACATCCACAGAAAGTTTTATGATACTTTGGTACAGAAGTGATGAAAGCGGCAAGAGCACTTTTCTGAATAGGCTGGAGAATGGGAATTATAATCATAATAATCATAACAATAATAATCATATAACGTCACATCTCCGTTATGTGTGGATACGTGTGTGCATTATGGTATATTATATAGCGTACATTTGACATTACCGTACTCTTACTGCATACCCTCATGTCTCATCATTATCATGAACGGTCGGTGGCCGGGTGTAGTGCTGAGTGAGGTAAAATAAGGATTGTTTTGCTGTGTAGCTTCCAATAGTAGCTACCTCGTACAAATGTATTACTATTACTACGCCTGTTTATATCCGATCTGCCGTGGAACAAAGAATCTTTTGTTACCTTTTCAGATTTTAAAGAGACGAAAGGAAAGCCCAACTCCGCTTCACTTTGCTGCTTTCCTTGCCTCGTAAAAAGACGGGTAAAGAAAATGCTCTTGTGTCTTCTCCTTTTGTCGAAATCTCCTTGGTTTGTTGGTGTCTTGGTGGTTAATGGGATGACGGTAGGTTTTATAAGTTACAGTGCAATGCATGTATTGGTGGCTGATGATGCATGCCAAAACTGCATTTTTAATACGAATGCCATCAACATCATCACCACCAGTTATGCTTTGTTTTGATGGGTAATTTGGAATAATGTTGCTTTCTACTTGAAATTGTGTGTTATATACCTTTCGCCTTGTTTATGTAAAAAAATCTATTTTTCCCTTTTTATAGATTTTAAGCGAAACTACTTTGATTATGGTAGATGGAGAGTACATAATATAATCGACATCCGTAAGCAACGGAACGGATAGAGCGCGTACGGAAAGACAAACAGACAAACAAACTATATGCATAACTACGATAAATCGAGATTTATCTACGTAATGCAATAATGAAGATTAAATTCATATGTAGTGTGAGTGGGGTTCCAGTAGCATAGTGTATATGAATATGTAAAAGAATCGACTGAATTAGTGTCACAGTTTTGAAGGTGATGATAAGCCTGAACATGCCACTACTACTCCTACTTTTGTTAATAACCTGAATGAAGAAAAAACGATAATAATTATAATGAGCTTAGTTTATAAAAGAAAAGTGAAAGGATATCCCGTAGATTATGAGTATACTTAATACGATTTAAATGCACACAAAGGGAAATGGGCTTGCTTCTTTGGTTAATTATTTTTGTGGCAGAAAAGGTTTCATTAATTATCTCTCCGAATGATGAAACAGGAAAAATAGCTCAAAAGATGAGTGGAAAAGATGATGAGAACTTGGTTTTTATAAAGGTGTCTCTAGAGGGGTTAAAGAACTCCGTTTCTCATGTGTATCACTGCAACATAGCAAATTATTACGTATAGCTGAAAGCGATAAGCTCAGCTAGTATTGATTTTATCATGTTTGTCTGTCTGTACGTCTGTAGGCACGATAACTTAAGAACGCGTTGACCGATTTCGTTCAAAATTGGCATGTAGGTCACTATGCTCAAGGCATGAACCCTATAGATTTCCAGCCCCTAGGTCAAACCCCAAGGTCAAAGGTTAAAGTCGAAAGTTTTCAACTTGTACATAAGGTACATTTGAATAGTGCGATCAAAAGCTCTCCTTGAGTAGATCACGAATCATATGTCTCTTTAGGTCAAGGTGACCTCAGAGGATCGAAAATTGGGGGTCAAAGTTTGCAACTTCAAGCTTATGTCATGTGACATATCATTCGAGAGGACTTTTCAGTAGCAACACCAATGACAGTCACAAGCGTCGTTATAAATCGCATTGCTTCAGCTACGTCGTTGTGATCGCTTATACAGCGGGTTTATTCAATATAATTAATTGTTCAGTGAAGTAAAAGAAAGTGAGATGAGCATTTGTGTCGAGCTACTAAAGTGCACAGAGAATAGCATAAAGCCACATTTTATTTTCCTTTTTGGGAGTAATTTTTAATTGAGCCGTTGGGTGATACATTATAATATGCTATTTTATACTTTGAATTCAGAATTATCATAAAGTAACCGTTTTATTCTCACTGTAAGGTTTTCAGTACTTTCCGCGATAAAGAGAAGCTTTTTGGTACTTTCAATTCCATGTATATCATAAAGGATAGGATATTTTAACTTAGGTTTTGTGGTTGGTGACGATCTTCCTGGATGGCCCCTGCATTACTACCACTAGCATTAGCCCAATCGCAGTTGCTTTTAATGAGACATGTAGATAAAGTCATCCCTCATTTATTATGCTGTTTTTTGAAGGAAAGAGGAAGCAAAAGTTCACACAAAATTTCATAACATCAGTCACTACTATTTCGTGTGTACTTCACTTGACTATTACAACATTTTCTATTTCCATCATCTTACTACAAAAGCAAAGCAAACACTCTTTCATGCGGTATTATTATTAACTTTGAATCTGGCTGGCTGAGTGAGAAAAAGTAAGTCACATTCATCCAATCCACCATCATTTTTTACTTTATTTTGACTCTAAGCTACATGACAAGTAATACAAGTTTCCTTTCATGGATGCGAATAGAATAGATGAAACGCGGAAAAAGATGTGGATGTAGTATGCATGTGATTTGATATAGTCTTCGTGTACAAGTGCAAGTTTTACTACGATTACGATGATGATGAACGAACGACACATAAAGAAAGCTTTAGCTTTTTATTCATGTCATTCATCCTTTCCATTTATAATACTCAACTTGCAAAAGAATATAAAGAGTATCCTCGCCATTCCCACACCCTTAATATTTTCCTTTCTCTTCAATTCCGCTACCATCATCACTGTCTTTTCTTTTCACGAAAAAGAAACCGACAAAAACGACCAGCTTAAAACGTTATATTATGTATTACGTATTATGCTTTGAATTCTTAGCAAGGAAAAGTATTTTAAGCAAGAAATTCATCCAATTCTTCGTTTTTATCAAATATCTTAAGTTACTTTATGGAAATTCTTGATGTTGTCTGTCTGTTCATAAAGTTGATGACTCAGAGTAGTTGTAGCTGAAGATTTCGCACCGTCACGCATAATTTTCTTAAGTATTTCTTTGTCATTTCGATTTTTGAGTCATGTCTATTTCCATTTTGTTTATCTCTATAATATATTTAGTACTTAAACATTTAGACTGAAGAGGCCAAATGAAAAACTAAAGACCTTGCACGGATAGTTTAAAGTTTTGTGATCTCATTGATTTCTCAATGACACGACTGACTTTCATATTGTAACCTGACGCATTATAATTTGCATATGTAAATTAATATTTAGGAACCTGATTGTGTTGTGATATATTTATCATGAAATATTCATTTACAATAAATAAATGCACACATATTATGTGATATGTATTTACAAATTCATTTTAAGCTACAAAAAATTTAAACAGAAATTGATGAATGTGATTCTCTGGTTCTAAGAATACGCTTGCGCTATTTGACTATACTTGGGATAAGATCTTAATTATATACCTTAATAGTAACTCTTTTTATTTGGCTAAATTCCTTTTATGCAATATTCGAGTTTGCTGATGTGACAAATGAATGCTTTTCTTTTCTCATGTGTACTTTTATTGTCTTGCGAGCTCAATATGACTAATACAATAAAGGCACGACCAAAACTTGACAAGTTACATGAATTACCATTCCCAATGCCAATAAATTTATTATACATATTTACAAGCACTAGACTGAATATGTCAATAACAAATATCCAACAAAAATTATTTACTGCACAACATAAAAATACCTAAATCGTAGAAATCCTTCTTTATTTAAACCATTTTGCATACATTTAATTCATGCTACCATCATGAAGAAAATGTAGGTGCATGTGGAAAGGTTTCAACTTTTGGAGAACTGAACAGTTTTTTTAAAACTTTCCCCAAGAAATCTCTTAGTGTTTATTCGCAAAGCTAGTAATCTTATTTTCTTCTAAGAAAATTCAACGACTTTAGTTGGATGACGTACTATCATTTGCCGCCAAGCATAGTATAGTTATCTACTAGTGAGAAGTCATGACGACATGGTATAAAGCAAGTCAAATTTGATAATCTTTCACTTTTTCAAATTCACTTTACATTATTTGCATACCCCTATGTATGTATGTATGCATGTTTGTAAATGCACACGAGAAAATACGCTGAGTAGTTATATGAAAAAAACTCTGTTTCATCTTTCCATCAATACGCAATACGCATAGTTTTCCCAGAAGATTTGCAGATTGAACTTATAATACCGTGAAAAGAAGGAGCAATATACACATGCATACAAACCTACACATTTGTGTGCACATGGTTTGATGTCTCTTCACCAAGCATTTTCTTTGGAGAAGTTGAGGGTAAAGCAAGAAATACAGAACCTTTTATCCAGAGAGGGTAGCAGAGAATATATGAACATACTTTTTCAATTCCTTTTACCTGTTCTTTTATGAAAGGATACAAAATAGAAAAATGTTCTTGCACCTAACCTATATACATAGGTATATAGTATATACTTTAGTCAGTCATAAACATTCATATGCATAGATATAAAACATACAAACTTCCAAATTTCCTTATTCTGCGTTTGTAGTTCGTACGTATACGTAACTCCATCCAACATGCAGATTCGCTTCCCTACTCATTTCCTTTTTAATTCTCTGAAAGATGAGACCAAGGGAACCAGCTCCATGTTTTACCTACCTGCTTGAATCTTGCTTTTACTCTTGTTAAGAACTGTTACTAGAATCAACTCCGAAAATGACGAAACGAAAGCGCAACTTTTTGGGATAGTTATTCGGAATGAAAAAATTAGTTTGGTGATTGCGACCAGAAGCTTTCCTTTTCGGTACGATGTGTTCTAAAAACTTTCATTATCCTAACATGCAATCTGGATTTTTGGGCTTGGAAGCATATACTATTTTGAACACACAGAAAAGAAAAATTCAGCAAACTAAAAGTACATCATCCACTTAAGAAGAAATAGGCAAACAAATTGTGTAGAAATGAGAAAATCTCTCAAAAAAGCGAGGAGGTAAATAATATTTCCGTTTCATTCTGTCTCTGCATTTCATTCTGCTTGCTCAACCCTACAAGATTTTTATGAAAACAGGGTAAAATACAACATAAATATTTTTTTAAATACTTATGTTTAGAATTGTATGAAGATAATCTAAGACATGTATATAGAGTTCCATGATGAATTTTATGTGTGCAAAGAGAAAAACTAATCGGAAATTGCATCAATTGTAATACTAGACGCATTTTGATGCTTAAAAGTCTATTATAAAATGGCATAGCTCTCACGTTCCCTCATGAAGAGCGCCGGATGATTCCTAGTGCTAAATACAGAATATCGGCACTCATAACACGTGGTATTCTCATTTTCACTAATTGATATTATAGTTCGTCGCATAGCATAATCATATATAACACTTATATACACACGATTTTGCTTATTTTGCAGTATGAACAATCAACGCAAATCGTGGCACCAATAACTTTGAAACTCGAGCTATCAAATTCATAAGCATGAATCCAGGTGCAAAATTTTCTTTTGCTATCAAACTGATACCGTCCACTTATACCTATACTTGAACTAGATATGCATGTATACAATTCGCAGTAAATTTTGTAGTTAAACGGCTCGAAACATGTCAGGTTATCAAGTTGGTTATTAAGTTGATAATAAGAGCAGAGAGTTCCGTCTGACTACTATTGGGTAAGAGAAGCAGCCATACTTACATAAGAATAAGGTTAAGTTAAGCTTCACTACACATTTAGTACACTTACCTCATCAACTCTTCAAGCCAGACTCTAACATCTCCGTCCCTCTCATTCGTTCTCCCCATTATATTTTCTCGTTGTGAAAAACGGAAGTATGAGCAGAGAGCTGGAGTTAAAGTAAGCAAAGAGGAGTGGATCTTATAATCCATAAGTAGATAGACACTTCTAATACCTCATCGCCATCATCATTTTCTCCTCTCCTCTTTCTCCCTCTCGTCCTCGTCTCAACAACAAACGCAAACTTGCCTCATCATCAACATCAATGTACAAACGTATTTGCTATATAATCATCACCATCGGGATCATCATCATTTTGTTCTGGGAAACAAGAATGAATTCAACCATGAAAAGGAAAGCTCTTTTCTCTCTGCTCTTACCTACCTTCATGCCATTTACACAGTTTTAGCACAGTCCTGTTTTAGCTCACGCACTCACATTCACAGAAATCCCGTGTTCCGTGTTCTGTGAGAGAATACAAATGTTCAACAAAGTTTCACCAGCACATCTTAATCCACCTTCCTTGTTCCCAGTTGGCTCGCCGGAGATGGAATCCTGAACTGAATATGCATTATACATTCGTTATGCACATTTTATATTTATATTTTATTGGGACTGGGACTCCGCTCCTTGTCAACTCTACTTTGTCAATCTGTCCATTCATCAAGGTGTACTGTACACTCCACTTTTACTCATGCAGTTAGTATATATTATTACTATACAAGTGGCCTTCCAGTGTCCATTGCTTTGAATCCTGTTTCTCTAAATCCGTAGATATATGTATTATTTTGTGTTTCTATTCTACAGCCTTACAATGTTAGTACACGCTGCAGAACAGCAAACACAGTACACTAAAATAACGAGATAACATGCCGGAGAGTATTAAAAGGAATGACGAAAAATGTAACTTCCCTTTTTTCAGTCACTGATGTGATGTAGCCGTCATTCCTCATTACAATGCATACAATGTGGCAAAACGTGTAAATTTTTGCAGAATCCGGATTTACGTAGAATTTAAAAATCTCTGTAGAAGCCCAACACAAGGGAACTGAGAGAAATGAAAATAGTAAAGCGGAAGTATGAACATTATAAAAATATGTGAGTGTCAATAAGGTTCCTTATTATACATACAATATACAATAACGCATAGTCTGTAGATAGTAACTATTGTAATAGTAAGAATAATCTTGCGATTTTCATCGTCTTTATAGTTTATAGACTGAACAGCTAATGGTTATTATTATTCTCTAGAGACATTTCTTGAGACACGCAGGATATCCGAAATATCGTCAGCAAAATATTCTTCTCATCTAAAAATATATCAGCCTCTCCGTACATATGTACTTGCATATCATTTTTACAAAAATCATTGGGCTGACTATCATAACGATTTAAACTCTAGTAACTGATGTGATTGTCTATTCTAAATAGATAAAACCATGTGCGTAATGTGGATAAACAATGTTTTATGCATGGAGAAAAGCGTACATGCGAATACTTCGAATTAATATATTCAATTAATTAGTTATAATTAAATTATGAAGTGTTGCTAAACACGTATGCTGGAAGCCGTTTGGCGCTAGTGAAAGGTCTTGTGGCAATCTGAGTAAGATAGTTGTAATAGAAATTTGACGATGACGAGCTCTTTAACCCCACCCTTGTAAAGTTACTTACTGCTCAATATATTTATTGAAATAACATGTGTACAAAAATAAAGGGGCAACAAAAACAAAATCCTGTCTTTGTTGATTAGGTAGTAGTAAGTTAACCAGCTATTAAAATGAGTGCCGTCAGAGGAGAAAGTGAACAGAAAAGAAAGCGAAATAAAACAGTTGCACAGTAAATACACTACAACGACACTTTATAATAGTTGGATACTTGTGAGATGGAAAGTTATTCTTTTGTACACGTTTTAGCAATAATGCACGTCATGAAAAGAGCGAGAACTGGGTAAGCGAATGTGCAATGCATCTTCTCATGAATTGTACATGTAATGGTGTTGTCAGAGGCAGAGTGAGCGAGAAGACGATTATACTACTCCCCGGAAGTTTTCTTGTGGTTTATGGAATGATATGGTGTGTGGTTGGTTCAGCCAGTTATTGTCTCCGACTCAACTCTTCTCTTTTTATTCACTACACTGTACTGTACTACTTGGCCTTTAGAGACTACAAAACATAGCTGAAATTATTTGTTGTAACTGTAAAACATTTGTTGGAGCAACTATGTGGCAGTGAAGGAATCCATTTGGGTGTATAAATAAAGTATGCATAAATGTGTTACATAAGAAATTGCTGCTGCATTTCTTCAAGACTCGCACAAACAGAAAGAAACGAAAAACCTTGATGGTATGTTTTCATGAATGTACTAGGTTGAATATATACTAGTGAAAGTTTTCTGCGTGGAGAAAGATGGAACGTGTTGTTAAACGCCATATTACTATGCTATAACTATTATTATCGTACATGTATATTCCGCTGCATGCATTGTTTGTTAATCATAAAATGACTAAGGCTAAAAGTGTACACATTCTGTATTCATAAATATTTCATACATCATAGATATTTTGTGCGTTAAGGCTATTGGATAATTGGGATTGGTTTCTTTTAAGAAATATTTTCTTTTATCTCGCACAAGTATAACAGACAAATAGTTGCAGTTTTCAGGAGCCAATTCCAAATCGAGATTTCTACGGAACAGTGATTCAAAGCAAAGTACAGTCTCGAAATCCAACATAAATGCTAGAAACTCAACTAGCTAGAAAAAACATCACTAAATTAGATGATTTAAAATCCAGGTTTTTTGATTGTACTAGGAGGAGGAGGTCAAGGAGTATCAGGGCCACCATAAATTAAAAATTTGAATCATCAATCCTTGAAGATATATTTCGAAAACTATTAAAAACCCACTTTTTGAACACTTTTTTGAATTATTCAAATTTGTACAAAGAAAACATTCTGAGACTTGTATATTTAAAAAAAGTACAGCTCTTTAACTTTCTAATGATACCAAGTTCAAGATGTTTTCTTATCATTAGAAAGCTAAAGAGTTGTAATTTTTCATATTTAAGTTTTTCTATTCTATAAGATGTTATGATTCTGCAAAATATTTCAAAGTTTACATAAACATTTCTTAAACATGACATTTGTATTCATATCATATGGCCATCATACATATGTATGTATATGTAGGTATGTTGCAACAAAAAATGCGTAATATGACATACACATAAGAAGTTCTAACTCTCAGTGCTTCGTTAAATGTCGACTAGACTAAAAATACTAGATTGTCATACATTACTACAAACATGACAAAAACGATAGTACGGACCAATTCTTATTCATTTTCTTCATTTTGCTCTCAGTCAGTATCATCAGTGAAAATTAGAGTTGCACACAATCTTAAGTGTACACCTGAACACTTAAACACTTCCATTTTCTACATATTTATTTCTTATACGTGATTTTGTCTTGCCAGCAGCGTCCTCGCGAATGGAAAATGAAAATACGAGAAATTGAAAACTAGAAGAAAATGGAAAGGTAAATAAATTTTTTGAGGCAAATATCTCAAATACATGCATACCTGATACATCAGGTATGTGAACATTGTACTTATGTCTTATGTGTACTTACTTGAACATTGAAGTTACATTACATCAAATAAAAGACGAATGAGCTTGTGACTTATGCATCAAAGATTTTTCCATGTCACATTTCACTCTTACCTTGCCTCGCTAAAACATACATACAAATATAAATATACATGCTTCCTACGATACCATGAGACAGCTTTACACCCTAATCTTTTTCCAATGAACCAGGAACTAAAAATAAAACCCTGAAACTACTTGGCATACCTTACCTTTACCTTCTTTGCCTTTCGTTTTGCACAGGAATCTTCAATACTTTCACATTTTACATTCCGTGTTTCCTTCGTTGAAGATGTCGTCTTACACATTACATAATAAAAAAAAAGTTGAAAGGAGTGCAACCAAGTTTCACATTCCATTACTGCAGATTTAATAAACAAAGATTTTCGAATGATGTATCGAATAAAAGTTGTTCCATTATGGTAATACATCTTCAATCTCTCGACAACAAATTTTGTACGCAATTCGCTTTCACTCCTTGCGACTTCCAAAATTAGATTTTTTTATTTGAGTAAAAACTCATGACTCTGTCCAAATACCACTCTGCACTAAAGTCTCAAAATTAAGATAATCTTAATCATTTTATATTACATTGCATGGAACAACACTTATTCAAATCTTTTTGGCGATAACAAGTTGTCAGACAGACAATTTTTGGGGCTGAATTACGGATATTATTTCCAGATATTAACTGGGACTTTCTGGAGTGGTACATGCACATTCTCAGCAAACTAACAACAAATAAGCGTAATAGGAAACCAAAGTCCATTCTCAAGTATTATCTGAATACGTGCGCGTTTTTATATCTAGTCCCCTTTACGTCTATCTATGCCTACTACATCATTAGATGCACAAAAACAAAGTAGTTTTCTGCAATGGCGATTCCATCAACTTTCAAAAAAGAAGCTTAAGCTTTTTGACCAAGATATGCACATTTAATGTACGCTTCCCTGAGAAGACCTCGAGGACACAGGAGGATGGGGATATATATCCAACAATCCAACTCCTCTTCTTCCCCACCAGCTTCAGGCTGAGCTAGGATACACAAAAAAGAATTGCTCTAAAAATGGCACCGTTACAAAGAAACAACTCTATAAAATGGAAATGCGATGTGATGAATGCACTTTGTCTCTTTGAGCTGACGAATTTTTTCTCTTTACTTGAGACTTTGGATATCATGCGGGATTGCATAGCTTTGTAACTACACATATACCATTTCACCATTTGTAATACCCTGAACAGGTCTCTGATCTGCTGGACTGACTAGCAAGAACGTGGAAAAGGAACACGAGTGAGTGATGTTGCTGGCGGAATAAGATGAGACTTGTATGCTTACTTTTTCTATTCTTCTTCTTAATGCAACCAGCATAAACTTTCACTCTTACGAAAAAGGTTTTCTTGCTTAAAGGCATTCATCCTATCCATCCTTCTCATTTTCTCTTTCCTTCGTCTCATCCGACCCAACTGCTGAAAATAGAAAAAAGGCTGGATGAATGGGATGGACAGGTCGTGGATTTGAAGAAAGCTTTGTCTCTCCTTTTTATAAGGCTTGTTAGAGTTAGAAGCAAGCAATGTTTCAGCCAAAGACCTTAGCTGAAGGTACACAAGTTCTTTAAAAGATGAAGGGAAATGGGAAAGAAAGAAAGCAAAAAGATGGAAAATAGAAAGACCAAAAGGAATCATCATCATGATGATCACTATGAAAGTAGTAACGCGGATGTGGTTGTATCATCATCATTGCATATCGGCATGATATGGCGGCGCGGCAGGAGAACAATCTATTTTCTTTCTACGGCAGCAGTTGAAAATTCCTAATCCTTTCTCTTCCTCCCAGTTCCTTGTATGCGCTTTCAAAGTTTTTTTTCTCTGCTTTTATATGCATATTATATATTTATTTCTTTTCTCTCACCAATCCATTTCTCATGTTCATCGGCAAGCTAAAAGGGAAAAGAAAAGATACGGGTGCAGCTGCTGCTACTGCATATGTGTATTAAATTACATGCCATGATGTCTTGTAAAAACTTGATATGCGTATGTGTGTCTATGTTTATTTGTGTACGCTGCTACCTTGTTCAAAGAAATGTCCATGGATTCCACAATCCACAGGCAACACATTACTACTTTTACCATTTCACATTTTCTCTGTGAAACTGAAAACCTTTTTCTCTTCATTTCTCCACAAATGCATCTTACATTTCATTTCATTCTTATAGAATTAGAGGAGAGTATACTATGCACGTGTGCATAGTTGGTAGTTGGTACACACTTTTTGTACCTTTCCTTCAGCTCACACTCACAACTTACCTTGTAATTTCACTGACAACACGAGTTATATTATTTGGAGGAGATAAATGGTTGTCGTTTTTACTTTCCCTGCGTTTCAGGTATAGAAGAGATGGAGAGTATGGGAGGAGAATGCGTAAAGAAAATAGTGCTTGTTTGGAATGGTAAATAAATGGTGAAATAAAGAAGTAGACTTTTTGATTACTTCACTCATTCAACCAACCTCTCAGACAAACAGCGCGGCCTTAACATTGACAAATGAGCAAAGGTTTACCAAAGCTTTTAAAACATTTTCCGTTCGGTTTACATATCTCTTTTATTTTCCTTGTATGGTTCGGTTAGCATTGGCATTTTGTAGTATGTGCAATAGTTTTGTTTCATGTACGAGTGGCAAGATTTCAAGATAGATGAAAATATTGTTACTGGCCTTTTCATGAGTTCCAGAGTGAAACTAGCTACTATGTTTGAGATTACCTTCACTATTCCATTGAATAGAAATTTGCTGCATC
>JAQFZG010002685.1:0-15713 GCA_034695465.1 Entomobrya nicoleti
AGCCTTCCTTTTGGAACATTCAGCATTTTCCGGAGAATGAACACCGAATTGAAATTCTGTTCATTCAAGTCATTGGTTAACACTGGGGCCAGGGCAATTTCCTTCTTCGATATAGCTTTGTAGCATAACAAGCAATTTCGATAGGTACCATGATTATCATCAAGGTCATCATTTTCAATATTCAATCCGTCACCTGTGTGAGGTCCATATGGATCCATATCCTCATCCTCCTCCAAATACTTTTCCACCTTCACCCCCATCATTTCATGGTACTCGTAACATTTCCCTAGTGCCAACGGATCCTCCATTCCAACATCTTCTTCGTCAAAATCCATATCCACCTCATTTTGTATTATTGGAGGTTCCTCCTCCTCATCATCATCATCATCCCATTGCCAGTCTTGTTCACTTTCCTCCTCATCCTCCTCCCCCTTCATCACAAATTCTACCAGCTGTTGAGCCCGGCCCCCCACTTCCCTAATTTTTCTTCTCACTTTCCCCTTCTTTTTCTGCGGTGGTGGTGGTCGTTGAGGTTTTTCCTGTACTTGTACCAAATCCGTATCCAGTACTTTAATAACTTTCCCTATTTCCCGAAAAATAAATATCATAATTTTATAAAAACCCATAATTAACTATTTTAATAAAATCATTATTATTATTTTTTTGACCACTTACTTCTCACATTAAAATATCTCCAATCCCTCTCATAAATCCCACACTTGCCAAACTCATCCTCACATTCCTTCATCTTCATTTTCGTCAACCGAATCCACGTCACCTTCCTCTTTCTCATGAACTCATTTCTCAGCCCCTCAATAAACTCCATTATTTCCTCCCTACAGCCCCCACAAAACTGGAGAGGTTCACTGATCCCCCGCTGTCCATCCCACAGCTCTCCAGTCCCTTTCTCCTTCAAACCTTTTGTATTTGTTCTAAACAGCATCTGGCCCAGCGGATTCTTAAAATTTAAAAGAAACCATCGAAAAACCTTGAAATCCTCAGCCTTCCTCGCATCCGTCTTTTTTTCATCCGGAAATATCGTCAAAGTTGTACAGCAAACTAGACAAGGAACCTCCACCACCGTTTCCTCCTGGGGTTGCGGCAACTCCTCCGCCATCTCCTCCTTCACCATTTGTCTTAGGGCCGCCTCCTTTTTCTTAGCTTTCAGAGTGGTGCACCAGTGTAACTTGAAAATGTCATCTGAAAGCAATTAAATAAATAATTTAATTAAATTTCCACCACACTCACTAATTAATTCATTTATTTTTTCTAAATATTTATTTTTAACTTACTTCTCACACGAAGATACCTCTTGTCCTTATCGTAAATCCCACTTTTTAAAAATTCTACTTCACATTTCAGCATTTTCCTCCTCATCTCCAGGATTCCTTGCTTCAAATTATTCTCCTCATCTGTCCTCGTCCCCTTTCTCAAATTTGGCAACCCATTCTTTCTTTCCATAAACCCACTAACCACTAACCACATTTTTACACTCCCCACAAAATGGTAAGGGTAAACTTTTTCCTCCTTGTCCATCCCATCCAATTGAAGTGTCTTTATTAATTATCTGGTCAAATCTATCCATCCAACTTTTCACTTGACGACGACGGCCCTTCCTCCTATATCGCTTTTGTATCTCATACCGGAAGTTGAGTAAAAACCATTGGAACAGCTTATCACATTCTTTTTCTTCGGGGGTCAAAGGTTCAAATAATATAAACTTGTCGGTTATATCCCCCGGCACAGGAACAAAGCAAACTACACATGGGACCTTGTGGCCATTGGAATCCTCTTCCTCCATAATCAATTAATTAAAAGAAGGTCCCAATTACTTTAAGTCATTTAATTAAACCAATTAAATTAAACTTATGCCGAAAACTATAATATTTCCTGAAGATCTGACAGAGTAAACATTAAAGTCAGCTGTGTGTAGAGTCTGGAATCTGGATGTATTGGTGATGCAGATGCAGGATGTCTCTTCATATGACTTATTGAACAGCTGACGTTTTTGTTTACTTTTTTTCAGATATTCCGAAATGCTATAATTTTTCGGATAGGTTAACATTTAAATTGTTTAAATATCTTAAAATAATTGGGATTTTTTAAAATTAATTAATTATGGAGTGTCCCAACTGTAAACATTGCATCGTTACTAATTCTCCTCCAGTTCTAGAAAATGGGAGTACAGTTATTCCTCCGGTGGAGGTGGAGGAGGATCCAGAGAATACTGCCATTGAGGAAGGGGGGGACTCCAAGGGCCCCAAGGTCCCTTGTGTAGTTTGCTTTGTTCCTGTGACGGGCAATATAGCTGACAAGTTTAAATTATTTGAACCTTTGACACCGGAAGAAAAAGAGTGTGATAAGCTCTTCCAATGGTTTTTACTCAACTTCCGGTTAGAGATAAGCAGTACGAGCAAAGTTAAGAAGGGTCGTTTTCGTGAAGTGCAAAGTTGGATGGAAAGATTTGACCAGATAGTTAATAAACATAGTTTAATTGGATGGGATGGACAAGGAGGAAAAAGTGTACCCTTACCATTTTGTGAGGAGTGCAGAAATGAGGTTAATGGGTTAATGGAAAGAAAGAATGGGTTAAAATCTATGAGGAAGGGGAAGAAAGATGAGGAGATGATTTTGAAACAGGGAATTCTGGAGGTGACCAGGAAAATGAAGAAATGTGAAGCGGAATTTGTAGCTTGTGGGATTTACGATAAGGATAAGAGGTATCTTCGTGTGAGAAGTAAGTTTAAAAATAATAATTAGATAAAATTTATTAAATGTTAATAAATTGATTTATTTTAATTGGTTTCAGATGACATTTTCAAGATACACTGGGCGACGCGTTCGAAAATGACGCGAGAGAAAGGGTATCTTGAAGCAAGGGTCAAGGACGAAGTGGTGGTATCCCAACCTCTGAGGGAAACGAGGAGATCGGTGGTGGAGGTTCCTTGCATAATTTGCTGTGAAACTTTAAAGACATTTCCGGATGAAAAGAAGACGATGACGAGGAAGGCTGAAGATATGCGGGTTTTTAGATGGTTTTTAAAGAGTCTTGAGAATCCAAAGGGTCAACATTTGTTTACTAAGCGCTTGAAGGGGGAGGTGACCACGGAATTTTGGGATGGACAGCTGGGGCGGAGTGAACCTCTTCAATTTTGTGGGGGCTGTAGGGATGGAATAGAGAAGTGGATTGATGTTCTGCTCAATGTAAAAACGCGACAGGAGAGGGTCAGGGATATCAAAAAGATGAGAGAGAGGATGAGGGAATGTGAGGAGAAGTTTGGCAAGTGTGGGATTTATGAGAAGGATTGGAGATATTTTAATGTGAGAAGTAAGTTAATTGGGGGTAAATAAAAAGTTAAATAATAAATTGAGGAGGTTTTTATTTTTAAATTGTATTTTTTTTTCTGGGGATATAGGGAATGTTATCAAAGTACTGGAAACAGATGTAGTTCAAGTACAAGAGAAATTGCAAGCTCAACCCCAACCAAAGTTTCAAGGACCACTGCTGCAGAAAAAGATGGGAAATAAAGCGAAGAGAAAAGTTGGGAAGCGACTTTTTGAGAAAAATGAAATGGATAGGATTTTGGGGGAAGGATTCAGGGAGTCGGGGGGTGAGCAGATGGTAGATGTCGTGGTGGTGAAAGGAGAGGAGGACGAGGGAAGTGAGCAAGACTGGCTGTGGGAGGAGGACGATGATGAGGAGGAGGAGGAACCTCCAATAATTCAAAATAAGGTGGAAATGGATTTTGGTGAAGAAGATGGTGGAATGGAGGATCCGTTGGCACCTGGCACAAGTTACTTGAAAGTTGAGAATGAGTATCATGCAATGATGAGGGTGAACGAGGAGGAGGATGAGGATATGGATATCTGGGGACCTCACACAACATGTGTTTTGGAGGTTGAAGGTGATGACCTTGATGATAATCATGATCCCTATCGTAACTGCTTGTTATGCTACAAAGCTATATCGAAGGAAGAGAGTACCCTGGCCCCAGTGTTGACCAATGACTTGAATGAACAGAATTTCAATTCGGTGTTCATTCTCCGGAAAATGCTTAACGTTCCAAGAAGAAAATTAGAGGGTTATCTGGAAAAAATTGGGTGTCCGGGGAAATGGGTGGAGTACTGTAAGGACTGTTTGGGTTTGGTGGATAAAGCTTTACGAATTCAGAAGGAGATAAGTCAACTTGAAGATAAGCTAAGAGTGTGTCAAATGAAAATGTGCCTCAAAATCAAGACTACTTCGAGGAAAAGGAGGACTAGGTCACCGGGGAGCTATGGAAAGTTACCAGATGAAATTAGTGGGATAACTGAGGAAACCCGACAGTTTGTTAATGTTTTTCATGGGAAAAAGTCAAAAAGAATTGGGAACCGAAATAATTGTGGCGTCAACTTTCCGTCATCAAACAAGAAGAATAGCACTCGAGGCAGTTACTTTGTACCGGAAGTGACTCCTATAAGTGCTGTTGATGTCGATGAAAATGGACCATTAGAATCTTCCCCGCCCCCAAGTCCTACAGATGATCATGACTTTGATCCCAGTTATCAAGATAGTGATTCCGAACAAGTGAACCTGAAGCCAAGCGCTGCAAAGGAACTCAAGTTAGGTTGTAAAGTGGAGAAAGTGACTCCCAAGCAGAGGCTCAACACAGGCAAAAAGTTTTTAGCAACTTTGAAAGAAACTGGATACGCTTGTACTTTATGCCCCAACCTTAAGAAACCCGTGTCATTAGTCAAATTCTACAGACATCTCATTTTCCACTCCCAGAGACCCTTTAAATGCTTCATCTGTAATGTGTATTGGTCCGGAGCCTCCGAACTTGAGAAAAGTCCATTTTTAAAGGAGAGCCCTTCAAGCGAGCATGTATGTAGCGAGGCAACTTTAGTGAAGACTCCCGATGCGAAATTTAACCAGGGTGAAATTTGGGAATGCAAATGGTGTCCAGTTAAATATGACACGGAGACTTATAGAGACTCACACGAGGATCTGGTTCACGGATGCTTTAAAAATCAGATGGAAATGGAGTACAAGTGCTTATCATGTTCAAAAGGTTATCGAAGTTATCAGGAATGGCTATATCACCGAGTTCTGGAACATCCAAAGGTGGCAGCGATCAGCTGTCTATTTTGCGATTTCACTGCAGCCATTCAAACGAAAGAAGGAATTGGTAATTTAACTCAAAAATGTAAACTGGGTATAAAATTAAAAATTTAATGGCCGTCTAATTAATACTGATTGTTTTTTTGTAGATATTTTAGATTGGCTCGAAATGAAAAAGCACACGGGGTTGGAGCACCCAGCGTGTAAAAACTTGTTTATCTCGTTGTACACTTGTGACTTTTGTGGGATCCCGTTCAAATGTAAAAGGACACCTTTGGAAAGCCATATCAAAAATTACCACAAATTGACCAGTGGGCGTTGCACGTTCAGCTGCTCTTGTTGCCACCACAGAACCGACCGACTGAGAAGTTTGAAAATGCATATCAACTTACGTCATGCTCTCGAACCTCCTCCATTTACTGTTGAGAAGGATGACGTTAAGGCATGTGAGGTCTGCGGAAAAGAGGGCCTGAGTGGGGTGAAGCTGATGGATCATAAGATGGTCAAACATGGACTGGAGCCGGAGGAGATGGAGGAGTACACTGGGCAGGAAATATTAAAATGTGGGAAGGAGGATGAGTGTGGCGGATTTCGTACGCTGCTTAGAAGATATCTGGGGGTGCACATGAGGAATAAGCATGGCACCAAGAGGACGTGGACAGCAGGGCGGGGGTCGGATGAATGTGAAACTGATCAGGATGATGACCATGATGATGACGTGAAGCCAAGATCTTCAAAGAAGCTCAAGTTATCTAACGAAGGGAAGGAAACAGGGAGAGGTACTCTTTTGAAAGAGACGTTAAACGAAGACGAGTACATTTGTTCGCTGTGCCCCACCATCCAACAGCCCATGTCCCTTGGCAAATTCTACAGACATTTGATTTTCCATACGAAAAGGCCGTTTAGATGTTGCGTTTGTAATGTTCATTGGTCCAGTGCTAAGGAACTCGAGAAGAATCCATTTGTCAAGGAGAATCTCTTAAATGATCATGTTTGCACGGTGGCGACATTGGTCAAAATTCCAGATGGTAAATTTAACCCGGGGAATATTTGGAGCTGCGAATGGTGCCCGGATAAAAAATTTGACAATGAGACGGAAAGGGATTCACATGAAGAAACGGACCATTTCCCTCTAAAAGTGAATTTGGGAATGAAGTACAAGTGCTTATCTTGTTCAAATGATGATGGGGGTGAACAAAAGGGTTATCGAAGTCACAAGGAATGGCTTTTTCATCGAGTATTGGAGCATCCGGAGGTGGCAGGGATCAGTTGTCTGTTTTGTGACTTCACTTCAGTCATTCTAACGAAAGAAGGAATGGGTAAATGAATTATGTACTCTTAATTAGTAATTAGCTTTTTTTAAATCAAATAAAATAACTGATGGATATCTTTGTCGTTGATAATTTTGTTTGCAGAAATTTTAAACTTGGTGGAAATGGGAAAGCACGTCAATTCGGAACACTCTGCGAATAAAAACATGTTTTTTGCCGCCAGTGACTTTTGTGACTTTTGTGGAATGGCGTTCAGATATGGAGCCGGAGGATTAGGATTAGCCCGGCATGTTAAGCAAGCGCACAAGTTGAGCGGTGAATCTTGCACGTACAGCTGTCCATGCTGCCACCACAGATTTGGCAAGCTAAGAACGTTGAAGGATCATTTGAACAAGAGTCATTCCCATGATCCGCGACCCCCATGTAAACGACCTGGATACCCAGGACGTGTGAGCAAGGTGATTTGTGACATTTGTGGAAACTCGCTAATGAATAGAGTGCACCTCTGCGATCACAAGATGAACAGACATGGCTTAGAGCTGGAGGGGATGGATGGCTACAAAGGTGAGAAAGTACTCAGCTGTGAGAGAGGGGAGGAGTGTGGCGGATTTCGCACTCTCATGGCGTGGAACATGAGGGATCACATGATGAAGAAGCATGGGGCGGAGAGGAGGTGGAAATGTGACCAGTGTGGCAAGGGATTCACGGATTCTTCCAAGCTCAGTGTTCATAAGAAAATTCATACAGGGTTGAGGCCTTATCAGTGTGAAATTTGTGGGAATTCGGTAGGGAATAAAAATTAATGGTAAAAAAAATATCATTCAGATTTTTCTCATTTTAATTTTGATGATTTTTTTGTCTGGATTGCAGTTTGCTGTGAGGAATTATCTGTACATTCACAAAAGGCTGAGTCATCAAAATAGACCGTTTGCTTCAACGAACAGGAAAAGGACGATAACAAGAAAAAGTACACCAGGGATGTAGTTCCAAGGAGCTCCGGGGATAGCTGTAACACCAACACCCCCACTGACGACGGCTGTTTCTCCGCCCACACAACTTTCTAGGGTACCAGATTCGACAAAGCAAAGTTTCAAGTTTAGATTTGGCGCAGATCATGATTGTATGGATGCTAGTAAAATTGAATAAGTATTGTTAGCACTATACAACATAATAACAGTTTTGTTGAGAATAAATTAAAATTTATTTGAGATTTAATTCTTGTAAAGTTGACTCGAGAAAATTAAATGTTTTTTTTTACTTAAAGTTAGTTGAAATTGAGGAGAATTAGTACCAACCAATACAATGTTTGTGGTCGAGACTCCATAGTTAATTATTTAAAAAAAATCACAATTATTTTAACTTGAAGACATTTGAACAAATTAAAGTTAAACTTCTGCCAAAACATTTGCTGAAGATCTGAAAACGTGAAAAAGTCAGCTCTGTATAGAGTTTGGATGTTGGTGATGCTGGATATCTCTTCACTTTTCATTCATACATATGCATGACTTATTGAACAGCTGACTCTTGTTTAGTTTTCAGATCTTCAGCAAGTGTCATCAAAAATTTATCTCAGGAGAAACCTGAACCCGAACCACCCCAGCAGAAAAAGAAGAATAAAGAGGTGGTGACCCTGAATGCGAACGCTATGAACAAAATGGAAATGGATAAGATTCCAGGGATTCGGTAAAGGGGTTCCACAACAACATGTGGAAATCGTTATGGAGACGGAGGAGGTGGACAACGACTGGGTATGGGAAGATGAAGAGGAACCTACAATAGGTCAAGTGAAGAGAGAAATGGATTTGGAGGAGGAGGATATGGGAATCAACCTGTTTGGACCTGCGATGAAAATTGAGATTGAGGATTATGGAATTTATAAAGTGGAGGAGGAAACGAATCCCTTGGGGCCTGACCTTGACCTTGGAATTAATGAGCATGATGATAAGCAAGCTGATCAACATAGGAATTGTTTGCTATGTTACAAAGCTATATCGAAGGAGGAAAGTGCTCTGGCCCCGGTGTTGACCAATGACTTGAATGAGCAGAATTTCAATTCGGTGTTTATTCTCCGGAAAATGCTGAATGTTCCAAAAGAGAGACTAGTGGGTTATCTTGAAGATTATGGATGTCCTGGGAAATGGGTGGAGTACTGTGAAGACTGCTTGTGTATGGTGGACGAGGCTTTATGCATTCAGAAGAAAATAACCAAATTGGAAACGAAGCTGAGAAAGTGTCAAGAGAAAATGGTCGAGACAATTAAGAAGCAAAGTTCTCAGGTAATCAGACCTCAAAAGTTTCCCGCTAAAATTACCAGGATTACTGAGGAGACTCGCAATTTTGTCCAGTTTTCAAAGGGGAAAACGTCAAGCTATGATCCTGAGTTTGGTTACAGTTATGTTGATAATTGACCTCACTCCTGATGAAAAACTAACCGTACCGCCGCCGATTGTTCTTCCTGCCGAACAACTTGCTACTGTTCTAGATTCGGAAATGGATAGTACCAATTTTTAAGGACAATTGAGATGGATGATATAATATGAATATGAATGCTAGCTAAATCGAATAAATCTTGTTTGCTTGTAAATAAAAAATAAAACAGTTCAAATGTATCTTGTTTCAGATAAAAAATGATTAGTTAACTAAATCCATTCATATTATGTGTTCAATATTGATAATATATCATTTATCACCAATAAGGAATTGCAAGTTATAAATCATAACGGTACACCATTCTGTAAAAAAATATGCATTAACCGATTCATATACGATTGTTCTAACAAATCTTTATCCGTTATATAATATGCTTGTATATTGCTCATATGATAAAAATGCAAACGTTAATGAATATATAAATGTTTAATGAACTTATAGCGTGTGTCAATATTTTCCATAAGAGACATGAAAAATTAAAATGTTGAATAAAGTGTTCTCGTAACTTGTTATCCGCTGCGCAAAAAAAAATATCCCGGCAATATTGAATATTTTCTTGTTGGGACACATTAATTTTTAATTAGCTAGCCATATTTGGAAAAAGCTTTAAAATGTCGACTACGTCGTTGGATTACTTCTGCATAAGTTATTTGGCTTTCCAAAGTAGCTATTTGGTCTCATTCTGCTCAAAGTATTTGCGAGCTTTAGTTCTTGTGAAAATATACTTAAAGGCAGAATATAAATTGCATAAAAAATAACGAAAAACTTTCAAGCTATATATCTTAATCAAAAACAGCTAGCTTCACTATATAAAACTACAAACATCTTTAAAAACACTGATATCAATAAATAGAAAAAGGAAATAAATTCACCTACTAAACTAACGTTAATTTCAACTCATTAAAGCCTACATATATATTCAGCCTTCAAAATGTCATTAACGCAAGCTGCTTTCAAAGTTCACGACTTTTTCCAATGCGTACTACCAACCCCATATTACGCAGACATTAAAACTAATGCTTTAGTTCCGCATCCACTGTATAAGAAACCGTTTCACCGCAACTTGCGTTGGTTGGGGATGCTCTTTAGTGGGGTGGGCTTGCCAACCAGTTTTCTCATTCTTGTTTGGTTTCTTTTGCACTGGGACACTACGGCAAATGACTTCATGTTGAGTGTACTCTATTATGGTTTGCTCTTTCAAATGTTACTCATATATACTAAGAACTCGTATATTGTAATGTTCAAAAGTGATGTTATTGAGTATGTGATAACCCAGTGTTTCAACCTTACTAAGGAAAATTTCATCAATCCATCCCATCGTAAATCCAAGCATATTTCTACAAAAGAGTTATTCGTGTATGGTTTTGTCATGTCATTTGTTGTCACCGTGTTCGGATTAGCGTATACACCAATGACAGGAAGTTTCGATCCACTACAGTTACTGCTGGGAAGTAGCAATACGGCAAAGGCAGTTTGTTGCGTAATTTACGCTTTCGGGATTGGCTTACAAGCATGGTATATTCTGTCTACATTTTTGTTCTTCTTCGCATTTCTAGAGATGATGGCATTCTACACGGGTAGACTTATTTTGGACGTGAACACTCATAAAATACTGGGAATTGAAGGAACACTTCTGTCGCACAAGTTTCAAAAACGCTTCAAGCGATATCAAATATCGCGTTTGCTCTTTGGTATGGAAAACGAGTATATGGCCAACTTTACCAGGGTTCTTATTTGTGTGGGAATCATATTGTGCTCTGTGTCCGTAACTGGAACGATAAAATTGTATTCTGTACTACCCACGGTAACATATCTCTCACTACCAGCTAATTCGTTTGTATGCTTTAGCGTGGCTTTGGTTGTTACGTATATGGCTGGCTTTCCTTACAACAATGCGGTCGGCTTTCCACAATTTTGGAAACTTCACTTGCGTAAGAAGTACGACAGAAAGCTACTCCACGCTTGTCCACCTTTTGGTTTAGATGAAGGACCGTACGGACTCTTGGAACCTAATTTAGGTTTACGAATATGTGATGATATTTTAAACAATGCGGTCGATTTTCTGTTACTACTTTAAATGCAGTCTATAAAAGTGATTGATTACTTATATGCATGGATGCACGAAATACAATGTACAGTTTATTAGCAGTGTTTATTAGTAAACAAAAGTGTTAGAATAGTAGGATAAACGAACACACTTACGGAATGCTTATGTTGTTGAACTAGATATATGCTATTTATTAAGAATAGTATTCAAAGCATTGATAATTTCCTAGACTACGAATATATATTTTAGGTTGCTAGAGTCCATCTGAAATGGCCACTCAAAAATTCTTTGCACGTGTTAATGGGTTATGACGATGGCATAAAAGTGATATGAATTTACAATGATGTAATGTGCGCACAAAATAATCATACAAAATTTAGCGTTTTTATATTGCAAATAACGACAATTTTGATACTTCGGTATTATCAACGTGGGTAAAATGTTGACTCAGTATTTCTTTGAGACGTTGATCATTATCAATGCAGAATAATATCGATTCACTGATTTGATTTTTATTTTATGCGCAAAATGAGCTAGTTTAAACAATCGTATATGGTACAATGGTACAACAACCTAAAATTGATAATATTATGATTGCTATTAAAACTTTTAAAGTGGTAACTTGTAGCTATTTTAAGTATTATTTCAGATTGTATCATTGTGCTCGTTCGTAATTCATACATTACATTAATTAATCGAAACATAAATGCACCTGGTGATATGCCGAACGAAGGTAGTATATTTTGGGCGATACAAGTGCGATCGTGATATAACCGATCGTGGAAACGGTGACGTGTCTGACGAAAGAAACTGCGGTAATGATTAAAACAGTTTAAAAAATATCCAATAGTTCATGCTAATCTGTTTATACGAAATATAAAGGCCAATAATAAAAAAAACATTAACCTTTTTCTGCTCTGAAATGTAGTTTATTGCGATTTCACAACTGAGTTTCAATGCGAAAGAACTAAAAAGTGCATACCAATTGGATACAAGTGTGATCGCGATACAAAAGACTGTGGGGACGGTGATATATCTGACGAACGTAATTGTGGTAAATTTAACTAACTTATCTGGGTTTCAATCAAGCAATTATATTAATTTCTAATTTAAAAAATCAAGATACATAAAATATTTGTTGGTATATTTTCTCCGTTACAGTTTACTGTGATTCGAATTCCCAGTTTCAATGCGAGAGAACAAAAAAGTGTATTCCTGCCAGTTATAAGTGTGATGGTGATACGTCTGATTGTGGGAACGGTGATATATCGGACGAGCAAAACTGCGGGACGAACAATAAATAATTGATTTCGTCGTATATTTTTTTTTATTCCTGAAATAAATTTAAATCTGGTTTTATGTTTTCAAAATTTAAATATTGCAAAAGTTGTTTTTCTTGTCAAACAGTTCATCAAATACTCATTGATACATTTCACAAAATACGGTCATGGAAGAAGGGACAACTTTCCAATAAAGTTTAGCTCATCAAAGTTCAAGTTGACGGAAGTTGCATCGACAAATATAATCTTTCCCGCTACTTTAAATACATTCGTTTATATTCATGTTGGTTCAGAACCTCAACATTTACATGAAAAAGCTATTGCAATATTTGAAAGTGTTTCTAGTATGACTACAAATCCTTTTTAATGAATTACCTGCCTTTTTAAAGTATTTGCCAGTTTCGTTAAAAATTGTTTGATAAAATTATCACACACACCTACTGCCTTCACACTAATTACTTCAGAAGACAAATAAAACATAAGACATATTCTATGAAAAATTGTTTTCCAAAATTGGGTTACTTTTGTAATTTAAGTTCTAATTAAAACAAGTTAAATGATGTACCATGTAATGCTTTTGTCAGATTTCTTGGATGCTGAACCACGTTTATCCCTAATTCTCTAATAGTGAAACTTTACCAGTTTTCATCAAACTATCTTCGTGAGGCCCTTAGGTTTAAAAGTTAATATGCTTGTTTGAAAGAGCTTGTCGAATAAATCACAGGTATATGTGGCTTTCACGGCTAAAGGTCATATTCCCCGCCAACCCTGTTATTAAATATCTGTTGATTCTAGGCTTATTCACAGAAATGCAGTTCGCATACAACCTAACCCACACTCGTCCAATACAATCTTCTGCAAAACACCTGCTTGCATATTTCATTTACAGAAAAAACATTAAGTCTTCTATAATAACTTTTGCGTTCGCTAACTAGAATAAAAAAATCAAGTATACACTTTAGCATTCAAGGTTGAAAATGTGTTTTTAAATATTGTTACACGATGCCTTATAATATGTTTAAGCAATTTTCAACTATATACATGATCATCTTACTTACCAAAAAAGTACCAGAAGATAGCAAATTAGTATGCAAACAGGCATTTGCATATTCGTATAGAACTTTTAGTTAATATTTTAAAAATTGAAACAATCTTCAACGTAATTACTGCTAACATGTTGAATTTTTATGCATTATAGATACTTTTTGAATGGTTATTAATATTGGCGTTAACAATATTTATAAAATTTACAACGAGCGCAAACCATGACAAAATTTGTAACTGAAGACAAGCCAAAACTTTAATCTTTAATTTTTTAATTAATTCTTGTGAAATTGTTCTAAATTATTATTCGTAATTATTCTGAAAGATATTTAACCTACTAGTCAAGATGTTGTTGCGTTTTAGTCTGTACTACAAGAGCTATTGTACGATACATTATCATTTTAAGGAGATTAGGAAATAACTTCCGGTCCACCTTCCCATAAAACCCAACCCTCAGTACTAAAGGTGAACAGGAGCAAAAGAAACGCCTAGACCACGTGCAATCTCCCCATAATCGTTTCGTCTCATTTATGCACGCACCTGAAATACAGATCGGCTTACTTCCCAACTCAAATAAGAAACCAGATATTGTTCCACATCCCAAAGTACATACAACCAACATAGCTATTGTCATTGTGTGCATACTTTGGTGGTAAGTAATCAAAATGAAGGAACACGCTATTATACAAAATGCTGATGCGTAATGAGCCAAAGGCAGAGTTACACTTTGAAGGCAGTTGTTGCAGATTGTAATGGTGACTTGAAGACGCCTGTAGTACATAGCCACGAAATATTTTGTACGCATAGGCGATTTGCAATCCAAACTAATCAGTTGATTTCTGCAATAATTTATAGAAATTTGCGAACAATTTGTCAATAATTAATTGTAAAGCAATAAATTTAAGAGGTTACCTGTAGTTTTTTAGAATAACGTTTAAATAGGCAATAGGCACATAACCTAGAACTGACAAAAATGCTCCAACCATTCCAAATGCCAGAAACACGGACAACTCAATAACCGCTGGCAACATTCGGTGATAGACAGAAGAATTTGAGCACTTGATTCTAAATATATGATAAACGTATTTGTGAAGACATGGCATCATCGTGGGGAGGAAAGGTAAGGCAATGTAGAATATGATAATTGTTGACACAGCAACAATGCCAAGAAACAAGTATAACTCAACATCAAAACTATTCGAACGACTTTTAGTTGAAGCTGATGATTTTGCCCTGGAATCTTTGGAGTGTATAACCATGTTTAGCAAATCAGTCACTGATTGCGGGTTATGCAGAATCCATAGCATGCTAACTAGTTTTCCAATCTTAAGTATTAACGAGAACCCGTAAAATAAAACGGAAATTATTTGCCCGTCTTTTACAGAGAAAACAGCTTCAAATATATTTAGTATAATAGAACTTATTACGAGGACAACGCAAAATACACGTTTTAAAATATCGTTTGCATTTTTAACCATGACCAGTCGATTTGTTGACTTTTTGTATTTGATGGGAAGCAGGCCAAATGTTCGGTTATACAGGAATAAAAATTAAAAGGATTTTAAAGCTACAGGATGTATGACGTAATAATTTCCAAGAAACTTTTGATTTAGTTTTTTCTAAGAAAAACTTTGATAAATGAGACCTTTTTAGTCGTTAATTTCTGTTTACGCTTATGGACAATTTACGCAATGGACAGCTTTTTATCAAATCTTCTAAACCAATTTCTTACAACGTAGGTAAGAAACTACGACAGTCCTATGGAAAAGTGGAAAGTAATATTTTAAACATTTACCTACTCATCAGCTTTATATAGCTGTTAAGTTATAAACATGTTTGCGATCAAATTTGTAATTAGTTTTGACAGACACATTTTTAATTAAATTTATGTTCGACCAAAAACTCAAACTTTGTAAACACTTTTGTATAGTTTGAAGAAAATATTTATTAAAGTCGCTGGAAAAACAACCACGCGTGCTTCTGGTAAAGAAAAGTTTACATAATATTAATTAAAATATAACTTTAAGAGCAAAACACATAACTCAATAAATTTCAAACATAACCCGTTCGGCATTTTAATTAATTCCCTTACATATTCTTATGTGTGTTTGTATAAGCTAAATTTAAAAGCTATATATAAATTCCACTTCAAACATTTAGTAAACATTTATAATAAAAATTTGTTTTTCTTGGATGGTATCACAGCTAGACCTGTATTTTATATGACGAAGTCCAAATTGAGATTTCTTTATAGTAGATGCAAATGCCAAGAACTCGTCTGTGTAATATCAAAGAACTGACGTAAAAGGTATATTTGTGATGAAAAAAATAAAGATTTTTTTAAAAGATGCCTTGATTGACGACACTTGTCAATAAACTTTAAATTTTATTGACAGACTGACCCCTTTGAATTGCATAACCTTTTATCTCGATCAGTCTGCAAGTCTTTTGCTGGTTAGCAAAGGGAAAAACGTTTTCTACCTAATAGAAAGACTACTTTTCCACGCTATTTTACGTCAGAATTTCTAAAAGTCAAAAAA
>JAQFZG010002686.1:0-15703 GCA_034695465.1 Entomobrya nicoleti
TTTGGGCCAAATCGGTTAACGCGTTCTTGAGTTATCGTGCTTACAGACAGACAGACAGACAGACAGACAGACAAACGAGTTAAAGTCAATACTCCGCTGAGCTTCGCTTTCAGCTCCGTAATAACAAATAATGTAAAAAATTAACCATAAATAAATTATAAAACCATTAATTATATCAAAATTAATATAAATAATAATCTGCAATCTATAAAACAATTAATTATATCAAAATTAATATAAATAATAATCTGCAATCTATAAAACAATTAATTATATAAATAGTTTATTATAAAAATAGTTATCAATAAAAAGAATTTAAAAAGAATCTAAATTAAAATCATAAGGAATTAATTAATTAGTGAACTTGGAAATTGGTTTTTCTCCTGAAACTCGAATACACCCTTGATAGGACCCCCATCGTCGGTGTTTTCAGTAGCCTCAACCATCCCATCTTGAAGTCTCCATCCGGTCCTCGGGATACCCAACTTATCCACTTCCGATAATGATAAGCCCAGTAAAGTGACAATGATGGGGCTAATCTGCTGAGTCAACTGATATGCTCCAATAGTTTGACAGAATCCTCCAATGTCCTTCCCCCAAATTCACTTGCCAACGGTCCACACGGCTTCGAATTCGGCGCTGGCTTCATTGTTTGGGGGACATCCAGAGGAACTTGCCGTTGCACAGGTCATCTTGAAGTAGGAGGTCAGCTAACAGCTCATTGTACCCTTCGACGCCAATGTCCTCCGGTCCATTTTCCAGCCCCTTTCCTCCAACTTGTTTATCAACTCTTATATGCTGAAAAAATAATTATAAGTAACAACACAAGTAAATTATTAATTAATTTTATCAATTTAATATTTAACTACATATTAAATTATTCAGTTAACTTACTTGGTTGACTAAACCAACGGAAAAAATCACAGCTAATCTTTCGTCCAAGTCAAGCCAGTTAACTGGATTGTCTTTCTGGTTGGATCACACCTGTAAAAAAATTAAAATGGAACCAATAAAATAACAAGTAAATTGTTTAATTTTATTTAAACTTTACGCAATATTCGGTTAATTAATTATTATTTAACACTTTACACAAGATTCCCCAAAAAGAAAGACAAACACACTAGCAACAACAACAGCAATGTAGTCTACTGACCAGTTGAAGAGAAACGCTTTGGATTTAAAAAAAATAAAACTACTACCGCGCTTTTGAATTTTGATGATAGGGTGTAGTGAGAATTATGAATGTATGTATTTTAAAATACATCACATTTTCAATCATAAAAATTATGATGGAGTTTAAATTCATTTAATTATTTTGCTGTTAAAAACCGTTACAAAATTAAAATTAATAAATCAAAGAATATTTTGTTTGTTTTTTCACATTTTTAAAAATGGGATAATCGTAACAATTATAATATTTTCTCACAGAGCACCTTCCGTACACTTTTTACCTGAATACCCATTTAACTAAATAATTAACACTTTGTGCAATTATTTATTAAAAAGTAGCGCTAATTAATAGTTCCAGCAAACCAATTTTCGTCTCCATCACAGCCATCACGTATTCTCTCAAATCAAAATACTGTCAGTTAAACTAATCGCTGCAGTGTTAATAATTACTTATAATAATGCACTTTGTAACAAGTAACCAGTGACCTAATTAAATATTTCATTTGTTTTGTTGCTATTAAATAATATTAAGATAGCCAGAGAAACAACACAATGTTTACATCCACAGCAGCAACATTAGATGCATTACAAAACACAAACCCTGTCAGCTGACAATCAGCACAAGCACCAAAATTATATATAAAAAAATACAATTAACTAATTTAAAAAATTAAATACAATTAACTAAAATTAATATAAAAAATAAATGAATACATTTAATTAACTTAAAAAAATTAAAGAAAGTTAACTAATTGAAAAATAAAAAATAAAATCGACTAAATAAAAAACAACTGAATAAAGTTAACTTATATCAAATAAAAATAAACAATTAAATTAAAATTATCCAACCTGGTTTGCCCCCCGACGAAGCCATCGTCCATCTCCCTCTTGAGCAGCTCAACATTAAAACTCTTCGGCAAGTACTACTTACCCGACACCCGACTACTAGAAACCCGACCGTCGACTCCTATTAACCTGACCACGGTCGGGTAACTAGTTACCCGACTGCTAGAAACCCGACCGCGGTCGGGTAACTAGTTACCCGACAATGAGACCCCACCGTGTCAGTGCACCCCCGAATTTCATTTTTCTCCAAATTTAAGGCGATTTCTGTTTTAATTCTCCCCACCTCCCTGTTTATAACTAGGTATAACACTTGGGGTTTTGTGGTCAGCAAAAAGTTAAGGGTAGAATTTATGTACCCCGTAACCGGTTTTTTTACTAAAAAAATCAACCAATTTCAGCATAAAATTGTAATTTTCTTAAGTATTACGAGGAAACTATGAAATCCCAGCCGGCCCATTTTAGACCTCTTATTTCTCGATTCTAAACCGAAAGAATTAATGAAAAATCTTGATGATTGTCAAAACTGAAAGTGTTTGACCACACGTGGTCCATTTACCCGAAATTTCGGAAAATTGCGGCAAACTAGAAGTTTGTAATATTTTATGCACCAGAATGTAACCAAAGCACATAATATACGGTTTATATTCAAAACAATTGAGTTATCTGGCGTTTTTTACAATTTTTCGAAATTTTGGGTAAATGGACCATGTGTGGTCAAACACTTTCAGTTTTGTCAGACATCAAGATTCACCACAAAAACCCAAGTGTTATACCTAGTTATAATCAGTGAAGTGTGGTGGTTTTACTGATATAATAGACACGCCGAAAAAATCAGCCTCAAAAAGTTATGGGGGTGGACATGAGTCGTGTCCAGCAAAATCGATCATATTCAAGTGATCGAGTTTATCACCACCCTGGACCACCTTTGGGAGTTCTGGTTGTTTTTTTGAGGTGGACGCGGGACCCATATTACATACACAAAAAATCCCAAAAATGAAAATTTTCATGGCGGGTCGAGAAAAAAACACACTTATTAATTACAGAGGCCAAATATATTAATATTGGGAATTTGTGTACACACACTCAAACAGTTAATTATGTATCTAACTAAGACGAAATATGTAATTCAAGACATTAAAATATAAAACAAAGATGTGCATTATTACTTGTATATTTATCGCTTATAATTACAGTGACTTATTTAAACCAATGAGATAAATTGTAGGACAATTACAATGCATAATAAAATGTAGGGAATTATTGAAAGTCGAAACTTCTAAAATAAATCTTACCTCAATAATGAAACTATTTTAATGCCTTATATTAAAAATATAGTATAAATTAATCTTAAAAAAGAACGATTAACAAATATTAAGATATAAGTTTTATTTCGTAAAACTGACCTTGAAACTGAACAGCAAAATATTTTATGTCACAATTTGTTTTTCGAGCATATTTAATTGTGTGTAAAGCAAACTTTTAAACTATCACATTGGCTAAATTGCATTCTATTTGTAAATCTTTATCCCTCATTATAGAAACCTTGTTGTCTGGAACCTGCATAAATGTAAATTCTCTCTTATTCAAATACCGAAATTAGAATAAACGTTTCTTCAAGTAACACATTACCTTGTCTTAAACAAAATTGAGAATGGAATAAGTTATTCACAGGGTCCTTTTCTATCATTATCAGCTTCAAATATATCCTGTTAAGGTCCTCGATTTGAGTTTTCTGTGAATATAATTTATCATAGTGAATCATAGATTTCAATTAAAATAATATCTTGTTAAATATGTATTTGTTATTGTATTTACCATTATTTTAATCAACTGAAACGTAAAACAAAATTTATTTCCGCCGATTCTCATAAATGAATGTGTTTAAACTATCAATAATAAGTAGTTTTGAAAAATATACATTCCAATCAATCATATTTTCTTCTCAAGGTTGTAGACTAAATGTTTGTAAATGTTCTAATATATGATTAACCTTTTAAAATCCCGTAGTTGTACAATATGAACTTCTTTTCATAAACTTTTGATGTTGTTGGAATGAAGTGGAGTATGCGAAAGGCATTTTTCTGTTAGGTTTATCGATAAATCCCCGATACAGCTTTAAAAAAATATATCATTAGGAATTTATAAGTTTACGAAAAATACTTGACTACAGTACATCTGTGATCAATTAATATTTGTGTCTTTTTAAAAATACGCAATATTAGTCTTTGCTTACCACGCATATAAGTTCAATATACACGTCATTAAGTAAGTGAAAATTTCGTGAAACATTTTGGCTTTGACTTTGGTTGAACACCTGTCAAAAGTTAACTAGTGTCTTTAAGGATCACAGATCAGAACGGGAATAACAAGTTCGTTAAAGTAGTGTTTTTAAACAAATATCGATCGCTAGTTCACTTTACAATAATAAGTATATCAAAATATTGAACAAGTTAAAATTGAACATTATGAATTGAGTATTATGAATTGAAGATAATTGACATTTAACTGTATCAATTTTCTGAGCTAAAATCTTCACTGTATCAATTATTGCTTACACACATTTAACTTGGTGTCGCAAGTTGTTTTAGTGTTAATTAAAAACTAGAACTGGAATTTTCTCTTGAATTAATTATTCATAAAAAAATGTGAGAACAAGTGTTTGAGCATGTATTTAGTGTTGAGATCAGGATACACTGAAAGAAATGAACAATACGTATCATTCAAACTGCATCTTAGAAGACGGATAGTAGATGAGGTATATGCACTATATGTAACACCTTATCTGTACTGATCTGATATAGATACTTGTGTATATATGACTACTATTGCAGTGCGTACTGGTAAGATGTGCATCGTGATGAAATTATTCTACACGAAATATAGATTACTGTTGTATTGACATATACACAAAAAAGTGTCATATGCGAATAAGAGCACAACGAAAAATACGACTATAGGGACTTATTTTGATAATTTCATGTAAATCAAATTAAAATCAAAAATACTTGACTAAACAAACTTAGAAACTTTGTTGATGCATATCACTTATCACCCAAAACTGCATGTTAAAAATTATTAGATAAATTAGTACGTAATTATGGAAATCTATTATTTGTAGAATGTTGAAAAAATGATTAAATAGTTTTTATTAGACTCGTCAGGTGTTCTCCAAGAGTTCCAATTCAGCATTATGAATTGTAATCTGCGTACAAACAAGTGTTGGACTGGGCTTTTGAGTGGTGCCACCGGTCAGTGGCAATGCTATTTATTTGATGGGAAGGGATTGCAATGCTATTTATTTGATGGGAAGGGATTGCAATGCTATTTATTTGATGGGAAGGGATTAAAATGCTTTGTTCGCTAGCTTTGGCAAATAAACATTATTTGTGGTGGGTATAAAGACTATATATATATCATCATTTATATAACAACTAAACAAATTTTAATACTGAAATTTTAATACTGAGATCTGTATGCTGCAAATTCACATGTATTGCTTACAGTACCTAGACAAGTCATGGCCCAGCCCAGGTGTCTACTAATCTGTGGTAAAACAATGCTAATATCTAATCTTTATATATAATACTCGACGGTCGGGTTTCTAGTAGTCGGGTGTCGGGTAAGTAGTACTTGCCAAACTCTTCTGCCAAACGACACTCTGGTCGCCCCCACCTCGTTCGACCTCTCCCGCCCTACACCCTTATTCTTCAACAAATTAAGTTATTTACTAATTCCAGTTAATTATTAATTTTAAATTAATTGATTTTAAGGGGCGGTAGAGTGGTGTTATACCGATCATGAGGACGAGGGCGGTGGTGGTGAGCAGACCATTGTACAAAATATTGAGGAGACCACCAAGTTTACAGCCACGAGCACCACCCACACAAGCCGATTATTGATTGTTGTATTCTTTAACTTTAAATTGTGGTGATCAAGTCGGGAACAATTATATTATAATTAGAAAGACGTCAGCTTGAGAGGAATGTGATGTGTTGTTTTGGTGAGATGAGTTGAGTGAGGCAGACAAGTTGTTTCATGTTTCTCTGCTCAGCTGTGAGCTGATTGCACTGAGGAGCCACCTCCTCCCCCAGAATTATGGAGGAATGTGCCAGAGGAACTGGAGTGGTAGTTCAGGGACACCTCCACTTGAATAAATGGTTTGGCTAAATAGCTGCACTGCTCGAAAAACTTTCGCCACTCCAAAATGTCAGCTTTGAGTTGGGGGCGATGGATGCGTCAAATTTTTCCTCCTTCTTCTTTCTGTAATAGATTATAATTAAATAAATTAACATTAAGAACTTAAGAAAATTAAACAAACAATAACTTAAAAATCTATTTAAAAATTAAATCAAAATTGGTAAACAATTAAATGAAAATTAATAAAAAATTCAACGAAAATTAATTCAAAAAGCAACACAGCGCGTTTTAAAACATCAATAATTTATTAATCAATTTTCTCTTCGACCACCCACGACCCCCATCGTCGGCGATTTCAGTGGGCTCAGTCATCTCATCTTGAAGTCTCCATCCGGTCCTCGGGATAACCAAGCTTTCCACTTCCGGTAATGATAAGCCCACTAAACAATTAACAATTAAATTAATTTTTATGGTAGTTTACCAGTTAATTTAACAATGATAGGGCTAATATGCTGAGTCCACTGATATGCTCCAATGGCTTAATAGAATCCTGCACTGTCTTCCCCCCAAAGTCGCTCGCCAACGGTCCACGCGGCTTCGAGTTCGGCGCTGGTCAGCTTCATTGCTTGAGGGACACGATTCCTGAGGAAGTTGGCGTTGCACAGCTCATCTTGAAGGAGGTAGTCAGCTAACAGCTCAATAAAGTCAGTATACCCTTCGACATCAATGTCCTCCGGTCCATTTTCCAGCTCCCTTTCCACCAACTTTTTTATCAACTCTTCCATACGGAAAAAAATTATTATAAAATAACAATACAATTAAAATATTAATTAACTTCATGTTTTTAATATTTAACTACATTTATAATAATATTTAAAATTGTTTAGTTATTTTACTAACTTCTTTGGTTGAGTAGATAACAGTGTAAACAATCACAGCTGATCTCTCGTCCAAGTCAGAAGATTTAAAAATGTTTAAAGGTGATAAGGAGTTAAGGCAGCAGGTCACCATGTACCAGTATAAATTTTCAATGCTGTTAAGTATGGATTCAACACAACGTTTCAAAAGGTTAGCTTCTTTCTTGATAAGAATCTTGTGAGCAATTTAATGGCGTATATTAAGTGTTCTATCTTGTATGATGTATAATAAGATTTTTTTAAACTATTTATTCAGCTGCCTCCACTATTTTGGATGGTGAACAAAAGAACAACGTGAAGTAACATCCCTTACAAAATGATAATCAAATATCCTCCAAACTGCCTCCCTGTGGTACTGCTAACACATATGTGGGACCGCATAAAAGAAAACGTGATGGAGGACGTCAAACTTGTTAATCCTAACACTACTGTAACAAACAGCACTTATCAGTTTTATAGATAAAAGACAACTAGAGTTTTATTTCATTCATTCAAGTATATATAGTATTTGTTTCAGGAAGGACAGATTATAAGTTTACATATAATTACAAGTAAATCATTATTGATTATCAAGTACAGATAAAGAACAAGGATGTTCTTGAATAAGTTGTTTCTGTGTGAACTCATGTAACTCTCAAGGAAGCCTGAAACTCTCACGGTAGTGAAGAATCTCAAGTGCACAGCTAACTTGTTTAATTAATAAGTTCACACATTAAAAATAGTGGTTTTATAATTAATGGAAAATCACTACACTACTTTGTTATGTAATAGATGTAGTCCAACTTGTGAGCTTAGAGAAATTCAATCGCATTATGACGCGTCGAAATTTACCAAGCTGGAACTAGACGAAGAAAACGACGTGCTATCTTTGGACAGGTAATAACTTAAGCTTCATTAATAGCATATTTTTTAAAGAAAACATATGGTGAATCAAACTAAGAATGAATGTTATAATTTTTATACATTCACCATGTTTGATAACGACGAACAGGAGTCACCTCCCGTAATGAAATAAATAAACTATTTGTTGGAAATGCCTGACCCAGATAACAACTGGTCCTAACTGCGAGATCATTTGTGCAAGGACAAGAAGGATGCAGAGTGGTCGACATATTTTGTTGTACACCTTGACGGTGATCACATGGAAAAGTACGACAAGGAAAGAGATAATTATTATAAAGATTTTATTTCTTAATAACAGGCCCGAATATATGCCTTTGTTAGAATTTGCTACAAAAAATGATATGAAAATGGATGCTGAGTTTGCAGCGAGCGAAAAACATATTTTGATGTTTTCGGATTCCAACACTTTTGGAAAATTTTGCCAAGTACGATAACTTCAAAACGAATTTCCCTAAGATAGATAGAAAGATAAGGAATTAATTTTCGTGGCGGGTAACTTTGAAGACAGAACTTTTCAAAGTTTACAACAAGCTTATGCATTAATTAGAGCTAGGCAACCATTGAGTTCTTTCGATTTAAATGAGCTATGCAAATGAAATTATTTTTATTTTAAGAAAAACACAGTGCAACCCTTTTTAGTAGGTTAGGTAGGAATTAACTTCTTTGTGTGTTAATTTGTCAGAACATGATCCTTGAATTTGGGTGAAGCTTTTTTCCAGTTTGCAAATCCTTTGGATGTAATCTGGGATGTAGTCGGTTTTCTAGACGCTTCATTCTGATGTTAATGGAATTTAGTTGAATAGTGTTATCTTCCAACGTGGCGTGGTTCCTCTGCATAAGTTTGTACAAATCAGCAATTGTGGGGTTGTCTGCCTGTGCATCTTCAATTCGTCTCGATTTGGCTCTAACAGCTCTTTATTTGTCAGATTTAGGTCCCATTTTCACAGCTTGGCTGTGAAGAAACAAGGAGAAGTGTGTAACAGTACTTCGGGAACAATGTATACCAAAATAGGATATATACTCGGACTACATCTACTATGCAAATTAATCACTTATCTTTATTTTTTAAATCGCCATGTCACATTTTTTAACAGTTAATATAGGATGTCACGCTTGCCCCATGGTGTTACTTTATATATACATGGTCATTTCATTTCATCATATTTAACATTTGTGAGCTGGTGCCTAAAATTATCCAATAAAATGTAAATAGTATACGCACCAAACAAATAAATGAAATGCACCCGAGTTCATGAAATCGTAAATCCCAATGTATGTAGTTTTTAATTAAATGGCTACATGAGCTGAATTTTTATTACATCATAATAAAAGGGTTATTATAATTTTTTAAAGCCACAAGAGATACATACAACATAACATAATAAAAGTGAATCAGGGCTTCAGTAGCCCTGATGATAGCCTTTAATAGCTTTTAAATTCTGGCTTTGAAAAGCTAAATTTAGAGTAATTAAAAGTTGACAAAAATACACAGGTCATGTCAAGTCATAAATCTAAGTTCTTCTTTTAGAAGTAAAATGAATCAATCCTTAATCAAGCCTTGGCACTATACCGGACCGCACCAGTATTGCATCTAATAATGTACGAGTCCGAGCCAATAGTTTGCGAGATATGTGGGCGATGGTGGTAGTGGTGGTGGTGGAGTGTTTGACGCATCATTTTCGAGTTCCACGAAAATAGCGGAAGTAGACGACGACTCCTGGGTTAATGTTGCAGGAGTTCCATTCAAGTCCATTTCATCATCTTCGAGATCCACTAACACGATTGGAGTTATTGACTTTTCAATTTTTCCAACTTTTTCTGGGGTCGTGGTCTCCTGTCCTCCAAGTTTTCCAGGGTTTTCGTTTCGCTTTGTGTTGGGGTCAGTGTTGTTTTCCTTGCGTTTGCCATAAGATTTTTTCTAAATAATTGGGTGGGACAAACACAAACTTAAATGGCTGATGAACCCCTCTAGGCTATAATTTAGGAACGAAGACGCATTTGGTAATACGCTGCCAACAAATATCCACATCCACCTGTAAAGTAATTTTTCAACCCTAGGACAAATCCATAATGATTTTCTTAGTCTTATTTTCCTTATACATTTCCTCATTGTTTGATTTTACTAATTAAACAATGATTTTCGCAATAGCTGTAAATTTTTTACCTCTGTCATTTCCAAAGAACCGACTACAGAACACACAACGCTTATAGTCGGGCTACCAATTGATACTACAAGCACGCTTCCTCGAGTGTACTAGGCAAAAAGAGAAGTACAAAATATACAACCCGAACATAAGTACAAAATACATGACATAACATAACATACAACAGATCAAGACAACGACATTTATCATGACAAACTTGACTCAAGACAAACCAACCAACAAACAAACAAAAAATAATTATAGTAGGTAACCTCTTCTGCGCTGCTGTTTGGAAGTGTGTGTGGCTGCTCGTGGTGCTTGGTGTCTACATTAGCGTGGGACATCTCTTGAACAGGAAGGACGGGAGGGTGGCAAACAGTAGCACTGCGAAAGTTGAACGGTCTACCAGCTCAATGCCTTCCACTTCGTCTTCAATAGTGTGGGGTTCAAAGGTTAATTGAAAATAGTCGAGGATCTCGAAAAATTTCACGCGTTCTAGCGGATTACTCAAGGCACACCTCCCGGTGTAATAAAATGTGAGCAGATTCTGAAGCGTCCGGACATCCACATCAATGTTGATGCTTATGTTTTCGGATGAGCTGTCACTCTATGAATTGATTAGAAGAAAATGTTTTTTATAGTACAGTTTTCTAAAATGTACTCATTTACTCATTTGCACTCATTACATACTTCCAACGCGTCCTTGAATAAACCATCCAGGAACGGGGATTTGTCCCCCGGGATAGTGTGATGAAAGGCTATGGAGCCATTATTCCCAATAAGCGTCGCTTCACAAAACAGGCCAATACGTTGAAATTGTAGCAGCTTGTTCCAATAGGGTTCAGTGTTCTTTTTAGTTACAAAAACACCTCGAATTCACATTAAAATGCAGTTAAATATAAAAACGGAAGAACGAATGACACGAAATGGCCTGGTCCACGCTGAGAAACGGCTTTGCAACGCAATATTGAAACCATGACCCGGGTCAGAACAAGTGATCAAAATTTTCGGGTTTACAAGAAGCGAAATTATCGGCAATGCACTGGAGAATTTCAAGGGGAGTAGAGTATGCAAAGACGTAAAAACCAAGCTAGGTGAGGATACTCTACGCATGATAGCCTTTGGACCAGTTCAATTACCACGTTGGTTTCGTACAAACCTAAGCATCATGTCAAATCGAAAGACTTTTTCATTTTTTTGGATATGGTCAAGATGATGACATTTAAAAAAACATATGTAATAAAAATCTGTATTTATGATGATAAAAATCTGCATACATTAAAAAAAGTATCTAGCTCCACTCTACAATTAAAGTCACATCGGACTACACATAAATCTTAGAAATGTTGAAATAAAATAGAACATGGTTGAAAAATGAAAAACGCCAAGCACAATGTATTTATTCTTGCATCACACTACAATCCGAATGTTTGTCCACAACCAACCCAAGAACAGACAAGGGAAAAACAATACACGTTTGAAGAAAAAAACGGGAGAGTAAAAGTAAAACAGATAAAACATCCCCATGTGTACGAAGCGACATTCATCTCACAAATCTCTATTACAAGTTTAGGCACAAATTAAAACAATGCAGTGTAATGTGATAAATGGAAATGTGGAAATTAACTGGGAAAATTAAATGCGAAAATGGAATGGGAAAATTAAATGCGAAAATTAAATGCGAAAATTGAACGGGAAAATTGAACGGGAAAATTAAATGCGAAAATTAAATGCGAAAATATTTTTGTTTTGGGATCCTTGACATGACTTGTTCATAATACCCAGCCCTATAATACTACTACAACAAATGTGCAAATTCTATCGGTATCAGACTTTAAACTAATAAAAAATTGGCACGACAAATATCTGGCATGAATCAAAGGGTATGATATCTCTAACACACTTTTGAGACAGCTTTATCAGTGAAAGTGGTGAAAGTTTACTTTTTTAGAAAATATTTGGAAAAATGGCAAACACAATGGGAAAGCTTGATGATATTTATAAATTTAGTTTACAAAGAATTATATTATCGTCAATTAAATGATTAAATTAATGTGACTTGGTACACATGCCAAAACGATCTTGTTTTGTTACTTTGTGCATATTTTCCTTGAAGCCAACCAATTATCATTTTGACAAACCCCTGCATCCAACAGTAACACAATCCTCCAATATCATTAAACTTTTATAAACCATACATATATATCCATATATCACGTACATATATGCATCTTTGGTCATTACACGTGTCAAGAAAAATAGGGTTGTCATTACATATTTCAATCATTTGTTCTTCAAATCAGTTAACTCATCAAAGTTTCTACAAATAATTTCGAAAGAGGGTTCGTCTCTACAGCGAGTCATGCTCACTCTCATGAAAGTACACATCTTTTCCCACTCCGGCAGCCTTCGTCCAATCATCAACCACAATTTACCACACACTTTTTACACAGTCTTATCACATAGTATGTATGTAAAATGTAACATGCATTGTCGCCGTAATATATAAGCAACAAGTGAGATATGCTTGTCTATTTTAACTTTTAGCTAATCTTGTTGGGAAGTGGATGGTGTCCATGCGACGACCATCCAAGGATAATCAATTGCACTTGATTACTCAGTAAATTAATTAATAGACAGAGAATGGAGATTTGAGATATTGTAGTTGTGGGGTGAATTGAGTCATGTCTGAAGCAAAAGCAATGTTAGTGAACGACGCTACGCGACAAGACGTTTTCTGTTCGTATTTAAGCCAACATTTCATTTTTTAACATTACATTAACAACATTAAATTAGAGACGAGAGACTTGCTCGAATTGGCATCCTCCGACAGCATTCCCTGATTGGCCACTCAGCAGTACTTCCATTCAATCAGCAAGTGCACCTTTTCCAAGGAAAATCTCATCTAGTGATTGGGTTTTCCACGGGTGCCATGCCTCGCACTTGCAAAGCTTACCAATCCAACTTTGAGGTGTAGCCTTTTTGCTTACTTGTCTTATGGCTCCACTTGAACACTCACCAAAATCACTTTGATAAGCTGTGGTTGAGTAGGTAGTTGGGTGTTCCGTCACGTCACACGTCGACGTCACGTCGACATAATCATTACCGCTACCTCCACCCTTCTGTCGTCCAGATAATTGATGAAAGGTTGATAGGATGTGAGATTGGAGACAAGTCAACTAATCATTCGTCAGAGTCCACAATTTCCACCTATTTTGAAATTCGAGTGTATTCGAGTTTCCAGGGGATAAGGCTCGAGCAAAATGTTCGAAAAAGAAAGATAGCAAGTCTCGTTGAAAAAGTGATCATTTTGTGTGTGCTCAATGTTTTTTTAGGGGAAGCCACACAGCGTCATTCTCCGCCACCCCGTAAGGTTTTGGAAAATATTTTATTCTTTCGACATTTAATCATCCAGTTGAATAGGCCATTTAGTTTGTCCAGTTCACACGACTTGTAGGGAGGAGCTTCAGTTGTCTGCATATCGGCCAGATATTAGACGACTGCTTCCCTTGCCTAAATTTCCGTCTTCCAAATAAAGTCAAACTAATTGCAAATTAAAATGAAATTGTGGAACGGGAATTAATAGGCTCTCGCTGCACTACTCTTGTTTATCAAAGGAAATACATTTACGGAAATTCCGGTCCATTTTCCAGCTTTCGTTGCTCCAACTTGCTAATCTGCTCTCCCATCCCGAAAAATAAACAATTATAATATAAAACACTATTAAAATAAAAATTTGTTTCTAATTTATCTTTTAAATGCTAAACTACATATAAAATTATTTAGTTAGCTTACCAACTTGGTTGACTAAAGCACAAAAAAAATCACAGCTGATCTCTCGTCCAAGTCAAGTCAGTTCACTGGATTGTATTGCTGGGTGGATGACACCTTTCAAAAAATTATACAAAAAGAAACCAATAAAATAGTTTACCTAACTTTAATTAATATTTAGCTAGTTAATTAGTATTTAAAACTTTACACGAGATTCCCAAAAAGAGAGACAAGCACACCAACAACAGCAATGTAGTCTACTGACCTGTTGAAGAGAAACTTTTTAGATTTTTTAAATAAAAATACTACCGCGCTTTTGAATTTTTTATGATAGGGTGTAGTGAGAGTTAGTCTATTCATTCATTTTGCCTTTAAAAACCGCTACAAAAATTGCATTAAAATTCATAAACAAAAACATATTTTTACAATATTTCATCATTTTTTATTACATGTTTTTAAAAATCAGTCACTATAAAATTATCATATTTTCTCTCATACCACCTTCGTTTCACTTTTAACCAGAATACGCATTTTAACTAAGTACGCTTTACACTTTAATTAATTATTAATGAACAAGTAGCACTAGTTAATTTTTCAATTTCGCATTCTCTAATGTAATAAAGTGCATACAGTATAGTTAAACAGTATTTCATTGATTGTGACTATAATTAATTTTTTGACCATTTATAAATTCATAAGCTATTTTCGACTTTTGACTCGATTTCGGAAATATTAATTTTGCTTTTCCTGGTATAATTTTTGGAATAACACCGGATGTACACAATACTATTATACCTTTTATATGATCAACTTGGATAGTTTTGAAAGTGCTAACCAATTTAAAATCTCTAAAAGTGCATTAAAAATAATAACAGCTTTTACAAGAAACGAAAGATCAGAAAACGAAAAAAGTGTCATACAAGCGCTTACCTATCACATGACCAGATTCCAGACGTAAACATGCAATGCATAAAATGATATTTTGAAATAATTAATTTAATAGAAAAGCGATAAGGAAACGGTAAAGTTTTTATAAAAACAAGACAAATGTTTCATTGTATGCTAGCATTCTATGACCAATCTTTGGTAAGTGGTAATTTAACCAATCCTTCCTCCGTAACCCTGATTTGCCGGTTGCGTGCTTTCAAATGCTCGTTCGATTGGTATAGCTCCTTTCTAACATCTTTCCATATTTCGCCGTATTCGTATGTAACAAATGTCGAAAAGGAGTTTTACGTCCTCTATAAAGTTTTGAATTTTGCCAGAATCACTTAACTGCGAAGCTTCACTTCCAAAATATGATTGCGTTGCCGTTTTGAAGAAAAATTAAACTTAGAACAGGAAACGACTTGGAACGGAGGAACGACAGGAACATAACAAAATCAAACCACCAAGCGTCAAATTAATTATGACAAATGGGTAGATGATACATTATTGCTAGAAACCTTACCATTTTATGTGTATTCACACCGTAGTACAACTCATATAGCTCACACATGTATTCATATTAACTTTAATGCATATTAACAAAAAAGTCATGAATACTGAATGCCATCATTGCAACGTTGCTTTTTATTTGACGTTAATCTAGTTTTAGTGTGAAAAATCTAGTCCATTTTTTCTTGTCGTCGAACATAAGCCGTGATCCTCTTCTTTGGTGAAATTCCATAACATGTCGACCCTGTCTCAAATCATGTGATCTTGATACTCTTTATACTTTTAATATACATATAAAGGCATTAGTGTGTCATGAAACCATCATTTAAGACGACAGGAGATGTTGATGATTACAATGAAAAAGCAATTTACTGGTTA
>JAQFZG010002687.1:0-15702 GCA_034695465.1 Entomobrya nicoleti
AATTTCATGAAATCATCATGCACTAATTGATGTGTTTTGAGATTACTTATTTGCGAGAATAATTTGTTGCAAACGTTACAGGAGAATTGTATTTCACCTTTGTGAGTTTTAGTATGTTTCCCCAAAGAATAATCGCTTACAAATGACTTGTCACACAATTTACACACAAACGGCTTCTCGTTTATATGTGCACGGTAATGAGTAAAGAGGTTCCGAACACTGCAAGAAGGTAGGCACTGGTGAATACCGAAATGAATTATTTCCTGTGCCCGCAAATTTTTCCTTGATTTAAACACTTTATCGCAAGCGGTACAATTATAATTATGTGACGCCATATTTTTTTTAACTAGAAATTTGTTAAAACCTACTATAATTTATATTTTCTTCCCGAAAAGGAAAATGAATACCTTAGATTGTATGTTATTTCGAATTTCTTTTAAGCGAATAGCAGACTGTGATATTAAAATTGGTCACTAAGGAAAGGTTTGCCAATAGTTTTTGCTTATAATTCCCAATGTTCTTAACAACTGCTTTAAACACACACCAAAGCTGTAATCTTCAATTAGCTGGCAAGTAACTATGCTTTTTATTTTTGATAGTCACAAAATAAACCACAAGAAAATAACTTGACTATTCAGGTGGAAATATTTACTACATTAGATTTAGTATTAGCAAAAATCATTTCAGTAATGACACTAAAATCAAAATGGCACTTTAACAAGTCTGCTTTATTGTGAACATATTAGGCTGAAGTTCATTTGCTCGCGTTAAGTTTACGGTTCAGAATAAACTACCTACTGCCAGTAAATATTCCTGCAACATCATCTACAAAGTACACGCTTTGTTTGTGTATAATCAGTTAAGTTGTATATCGTTTATGCATTGCATTTCTTAGTCTGGTTTTGAAAATACACGTGCATTTTAAGCATGTTTAAGTCGTATGTTTATTTAGTGATTTGGATGCATGAGTGTTGTCACGCACGTATTTATACATGTACGTATTATTTATTGAGCAAATAATACGACAGCTTACTTCACTTACGTATGACATGAAGCAAAACAAACATCATAAGTATGTATGTCGAATCCGGAACAAACTGAACTTACATTCACATTCATCCACAGCACTCACATCGAATTAAAAATATCCAAACCGTTTAATTGGGAGTTCTACCAAAAAAATGCTAAAGGAAAGATACAGCTTGAGTTTGCATGAACTATTGCATTTATGTGGAAAATACTCCTCAAAACAGCATCTGTCTTTACGTATTTGATAATTACGATGAATTAAAAATGCTAATCACTTAACTAACGTCTTTGTTTTTACAAATTTCATATTTTTTTATTTCGAAACCCAAAACAAACTAAGCCCCAAGATTTTTCTGCTGCTTTATATTATTCTATAAAAATGATTGTACAGTTTGCTTGCAAAGTGAAATGTAAATACTTCTATTAAAATATACACGTTATTTAGATATTTTTTATGTGCTGGCTATCTTTTACATATATTTTCATGTCAGTTACCTGTGTTATAATTGAGTTAAATTTTTAGTCTAAGTAAATGGTTCATGTACATTACGTATACATGGTTATACTTATATTCGTGACTTTTGGTAATGCATAAAGTTTTACATGTACACACGTACACATAATACAGAGTGTAAAACAAATTATGTGACCACTTAAACTGTGATGTTTGTGTGTCAACGAATTTTGGTTTGTAAGAAATCTATTACCAAATGCACAACCAGTCCTAATACTTACATAAGGGTAAGGTCGCCCTATGGGTCCATTTAAAATGTATGGGGACCGTTTTCGTAACCATAGCGGTTAAGGATTTCCTTACCCTTTTCTACCTCATAGGAAGTGTTGTGCATTCAAGGCCTAGAACGTGAAATTCTTTGACACACAGACATCTTTAAATAAAACTGAAGGTACCAGCTTATAGAGTACAGTTAAGATGACATTTAAGGGTTTCAACCTTTTCAAAAAATCATTGATAGCGCTCACAAATGAACTTTTTGTTAAACAAACTTAATTTTTGAGCGCCATCAATTTTTTTCATTTCAAAATATTTATAGCCGAAATAAATAAATACTGTCGAAAAACGGTTTGAAAATCAAAATGATTGAAGCAAAAGCTTAAATATTAAAGAGAAAGATTGCTTTTTTTCTTTTACAAACAAAGCCAATTCAGCTTATTTTTGAAAAATGCAATATGCCATAAATATCAGCCAAATCACAGCATATGACATGACTGATGCATTTGTAGTATCAAATTCGGACCCACTTAGAGTCTATACGACGTTTAATTCGTACATATGTAATTCGCAGTGCGAAAAATATGTATATATGCATATGTAAAAAAATACATATTTTTTAGCAAATAAAAAATGTCTCCATGTACCTGGGAGGGCCCCCCTTTCCTCTTGGGCTAGGAGAGGGCTCTCCAGTCCTCTCCAGTTTTCTCGGGCCACTGAGTACACATTGGTGGCCCGAAAGGACATTTGTTGTATCACTTATGAAAGTTTGGCTTTGTTAGAAATTGAAAAGTACGTTTACTAGCACACATGTGCATCCGCATTCTCAATTTATAATACATAAACGACACGAGAGTGTATCAAACTAGTTTTTGTAAAACTCAAACAAGAGAAATATTCAAGTTACAAATATGTAATCATGTAAGGGAACTTCTAGCTTGCAGGAAGCATACTTATGCAGGAAGTTTACTCATTAGTAAAATGTTTACTTTCAATGGTCTAAAAGTTCTAACTGGTTCATTAAAATTTAAATGAAAAATGCGTTTTCATATGCTGGCCTTAATGAATTGATTGTGTTTTATTAAACGAGTTTTCATTCAAGTGATATTAGTTTTACTCTTTTAAAAATCCACTTTATATATGTGTTACCGAATACTAGGGACATATTAAACAGATGTTCATATTGTCAGTTTGAACATCTTCAATGTATGGGAACCTATGCCAAATATAAATATAGAATGAGTAAAAGGAATGAACATGCGTTTTAAATGCACGCTTAAGGTAGCACGTCTAGTATTCATCTATTTAAACATATCGGCAATCCTAAAATTAGTATTCAGAAGGTATACGCATACCAAATGCTGAATACCGAAGCAAAAGCAGGTACCTAAAGTCCGGATACCAAAAACATCACGCGTTGATTTGATCACATTGCATGCACATTGTTCAAACCGAGCAGGTGCAGAGAGGGCTCACTCAAAGCAACTTTTTTGAATAAAATTGCACACAATATCGGAATTTTCATTTTGGTATTATTACAGATGTAAAGTTTGAAGAAAAATATTACTTTTTTTGTAAAACCTTAGTTCTTCTCCTGCTGTCTCTCTTACTAGGAAAGAACGTTTGAATTTTAGAGGATTCTTTTTATTAAAGTCAGATCTAAACTGTATCGGATACCAAGCTAATCCGGGACGTACAGCAGCAAATTGGTTTAGAATCTATTTTGCAACAGTCAAATGGTCATTCGTTTTCATAGATCTCTAGTATTTTAAGGAAATCAGTTTTATATAATCTGTGATTGAAATGTCTTCCAACAGTTTTCCTTGTGGTTCATGTAAAAAAGTGTTTCGCTCCAAGATTGCTTTAGTAGCTCATACTAATGTCCACCTTGGGATTCACCAGTGCTTGTTTTGCAACAAATCGTGCAACGTAAAACCAAATCTGTTTACTCATTACCGAAGACATGTTAATGAGAAACCATACTCTTGCAAATTTTGTGATAAAACATTCGCAGATGATAGCAACTTGAAGATGCACATAAATACTCACACACACGACAAAACTTTCAAATGTAACGTTTGCCATAAGTCACTCTCTACTAGACGACATCTTAGAACACATAAGTTGATCCACAGTGGGATTAGGGAATTTGAATGCGAGCACTGTGACAAAAATTTCACTACAAAAGCCAACTTGAATAGCCATCTTAACCAACATAAAACTGAAACACCTTTCAAGTGCAGTTTATGTGGCCGGTTTCTGGGATCTGCTGTTGCCCTTAAAAACCACATTCAAGCACATACTGGAGAGAGCCCTTATCGTTGTCAGTTTTGTCCGAAGACATTTGCACAAAAGGGTACTCTAGGTCGACATGAAGATACGCACAATGATATCAAACCACATAACTGCTCAACGTGCGGTAAAAAGTTTTCAAGTAAGAGTGATTTAAAAAGGCACCTGGTAGTTCACACTAAATTAAAAGCCTTCAGATGTGAATTGTGCGAGAAATCTTTTACTGAAAATGGTAGCTTAAAAAAGCACATAAAATGTGTTCATATTCAAATAAAGGAGCACCAATGTAATTTGTGTGGAAAACAATTCGCTGCGAAGTGGGAATTAGTAGTTCATGTGAGAGTGCATACTGGTGAAAAGCCATACAAATGTACTAAATGTCCCGCTGCTTTTAAAGATTCAAGCAAATTAAGTCGACACTTTAAAATTCACGAATAATTCAGATTAGTAATGTGTTAGCCTATAGCTAAAAGCAAAAACATGTAGAAAAATTAATCAAAAGTATTTAGAGAATTTTAAATTTCATTGTGATTAATTAGAACGGAGTATACTTAAAATTGAAAGACTCTTCCTTCGGCTGTACCTTCAGCCCACAGACGTTTTTTGTATCGGGATACAGAATTTAACTCTTTAAATTATACTTGTCTCAAGTGACATGTATTTTGGTTAGATATTTAGGTATTTGCTTTATTTTTGTTATTATTTTGGTAAATCACAACTCAATAAATAAAGTCATTTAAATAAATTGTATATTGAACGTGATACCTTTGAATTATACATTTTTTATCATAAACTGTTGTCTCATGGCTCATCGCTTCCTCGTCCAGCTCATCTCAGAGCTCAAAGATTTTTTTGCTAAAAATATTTTTATTTGTATTCAAAGAAAAGCCTATGAAGAGATGAGTGTATCGGAATTTCTGCATATTGACTAATTATTTTAATAAGTTTATTTGAATAAGTTTATTTAGTCCAAGCAATGGGCTTCATTGCTATCCTAGCCATAATCAACCGTTACTAGAAACCACTCCACTATTATTTTCACCAAGTCATCAAGATAACCTTCTTACACCTAAATGGAGATAATTATTTTAATCAAGATCAGCAGTGTCATGAAACAAGTTGACAAAGTGAGAATTAAAAAATAACAGGCTGATTTTCGAATTAGTAGACAGACTTTGACATGCAGGAATCCCAAATATCCTATATAAAATATAATCAAAGGAATTGAAAATAAATACTTCAATATTCGGTTAATTTAGTTTTATTAGCCGTATAGTAAAAGTAATAAAGCGGTACAGGTAAATGTTTTTAAAATGATATTATTACACCATAAAAATGCGTTATTTATAAAACAATATGCGTTTAATTGCACTAGAAATAACGAACTGATTCCAAAGTATATACTAGGTTTACGTACATTCTGCAGAGGACTATTGTGAGGTACTAGCTATAAAATTTGAGGCCATAAACATCCAATATTGCACTATTTATATCAAAGAGACCATTGATATATAATTTGCTTATTTATGTAAGGGAGCCACCAATAAAATAAAAGGAAGTTTAAACAACATTAATTCAAAGTAACGAATTCTAAAAATAATTTATTTAAAACTGTACTTTATAAAACCGAATAACAAAATGTACTTTCAAGAATTTTTAGCTCCAGATTGATACAACCTAGTATCTGATGTTTGATATCAGAAAGACTTCATAATATCACATTTTAAATGCACAGATCTAGTATTCGAATTAAAACTAAATATTTAACATAAAATGTCTTTCAATAGTAAAATTTACAAAATAGGTCTACCCAGGACACTTTTTACAGGCAGATTATTTGCCGCGAACTCCAACAAGATATTACAAATGATTTTTTTTTTCATCAGATTCATAAGTATATTTTCCATTTTTCATCAGTAAATTATATTAACTAGCCATATAAAAAGTTTAAAAAAACATTATCTCAAAGTAAACTATTCTAAAACTATTTTATTTAAAAGTACTTTATAAAACCGAATAACAAAATGTACTCTCAAGAATTTTTTGTTCCAGATTGCCACAACCTAATGTCTGATTTTTGATATCAGAAAGACTTCATAATATCACATTTTAAATGCACAGATTTAGTATTCGAATGAAACCTAAATGTTTAACATAAAATGTCTTTCAATAGTAAAATTTACATACGAGTTCTCACCAGGACACTTTTTACAGACAGTGTATTTGCTACCACTCCAACAAAATATTACAAATATCTTATTCTCCTCAGATTTCTCATTATATTTCCGTTTTTCAATCAGCAAAATATATTAACTGACCAATTAAAAATCTTAATTACTTGTGTGTTTTCATGTGTCGGCCTAAATCACTTGATTGTTTAAAGGCCTGAGGACATTTTTGATATTTGTAAGGTTTTTCACCTGTATGAACTCTCGTATGCGTTACTAGTTCCTCCTTGCTAGCAAATTGTTTTCCGCACAAATTGCATTCGTGCTCCATAATTCCATGGTGAGTACTTTTTATGTGCCTTTTTAAATTGATTTGATGGGCAAACGATTCGGGGCACAATTCACATTTAATAACGATTAATTTAGTGTGAACTTTCATGTGCTGCTTTAAATTGATTTTTGTTGAAAGCTTTGCATTGCAGGTAGAACAGTTATGTGGTCTACGACAAGCATTTGTATTCTCATGCCGTCGTAGATTATTTTTAGTGCAAATGCTCTGTTACAAGTTTCACAGCGGTAGGGCTTCTCCCCAGTATTAGTCTGTATGTGACTTTTGAGACCAAGAGCGGTTGAAAGGTACCGCTCACATAAATTACATTTGAAAGGCGTTTCGGTTTTGTGTGTGTTCAAGTGGTTTTTCAAACTAACTTTATGGACAAAAGTTTTGCGACAATGTTTACATTGAAAATGTTTGCTCTCACTATGTAGCAGTTGATGTCTAATGAAAGCCTTAGGACATTTGGGACATTTGTAAGGCTTTTCACCTGTATGAGTTCTCATATGACCTACTACTTCACCTCTCAATGCAAATGATTTCCTGCACAAATTGCATTGGTACTTTGGTACTCCTTAATTTGGTGATGAATACGCTTTATATGTGTAATTAAATTACTTTGTTGGGTAAACGAGTTCTGGCACAGTTCACATTTGTAACTGTTTAATTTAGTGTGAACATTCATGTGCTGCTTTAAAATGTGTTTTGTTGAAAACTTTTTGTTGCACGTAAAACATTTATGTGGTTTAATACCAGCATGTGCATCCTCATGTTTTTGAAGGTGACCTTTTCTTGAAAATGATTGGAAGCATATTTCACAGCTGTAAGGCTTCTCCCCAATATGTGCTTGGATGTGGCATTCCAGAGATTCAGGTGAACACAGATACTGCCCGCACAAATTACACTGAAAAGGCGTTTCTGGTTTATGCGTATTCAAATGTCTTTTCAAGCTTGATTTCTGGGTAAACCTTTTTTGACAACGCTCACATTGAAATTCTTTGAGCCCACTATGTAATAGTTGATGTCTTCTGATATTAGTCATTAGGTTAAATGATTTTTGGCAAACGTTGCAAGAGAAAGGCTTTTCTCCTGCGTGACATTTAATATGTTGATTTAAAGATGAAACTTGAGCAAATGATTTATCACCCAATTTGCAGAAGTGGGGCTTCTCATTAATATGTGTTAGGTAGTGTCGACAAAGAATCTGGGATCGAGTGCATGACTTATTGCAAAAACGGAGTTTTAAGATGAATATTAGTACGTGGTTGTAAGATTTTTTGGTACTAAACCTATTTTTACAAGTTTGGGGGTTTGCGTGGTCTAGAGACATTTTTATTCCAAAATTAAAATTATCTTTGAACAATATGATTTTTTAGCAGTTCCAGGAATAAGGAACTTTTGTAGTATACAGGAAAGTGAAGTCAGTTTTAAAGAAGTAAAACTATTGTTTGAAAGAAAATTAAGCGAAACTTAACTCAAATTAGTACTGATTGTAGAACGGACTAAGGAAGATGTTTGCGGCAGACGTGTTGATTGTAGTAAGACGAGTTATAATATGAACTATGAACTATAAAGTGTACGATGACGAGACAAAAGAACTTGTCTCGTTTGTAATTGTCCATTTCAACTACGCTCGATCCTTATGTTTGTACCTAGTTATTCTCTATGCGGCTACGTATAGTATTCACGTAAAGTAAACGCGATGATTAAAGGAAACTTACAAGTCCCTCTGGTTACATCATTAGTAGCAATATACTCTGCATGAAATATGCATGCGTGCATTCAGTACAAATGCACGTTCTTCCCATTATTGCGTACTTGGTTCATAAGTCGGATGCATCAAATGCATGAATACTTCCTACAGTACAAATGTCAGTTATATTGCAATGATCAAAACAAATGTCCCTTTTGACTGCATGTGTAGTAGCAACGCAGCAAACAAGTACAAATTGGTTTAAATGCTAGGCTACGCAGGCATATTGTGGTCGTCTGGCATACTGGAGAGCCAAATGAACTTTACGTGGCCACATTACTTGTTTTACACTCTGTATTATGGGTGTGTCTACTTGTAAAACGTTATGCATTACAAATACACGACTATATTTGTAAACATGCATATTAAGTGTGCGTGGACCGTTTACTTAGACTAAAAAATTATTTCACTTGTGACACAAAACTTGCACAAATTTATTTCAAAGTTTAAAATGCTCATAAATTTGCCAAAAATTTGAATTTCGAAAATCGGAGAAAAACGCCATCTGGAGAATTACTCAAGGAACAATCCTGCTAAGTTTTATTCGAAAATGTTAATAAATGTGACCTCCAGCTCACCTCCAGTAAATATGTTTTTGATTTTCAATCACCCTGTACACCAAAATTAACATTGCACCCTGTATTGTCACTAATGTTTTCTAGGGTCGTTTTTAGAGCACTTTTGACTTGTAATTTTTAAAATTCAATACTTTTTCATAAAAACTGTGTTCCTACCAGATTGAAATGAAAAGGCCCAGTTTAAACGTATTCACCACCAAATTAAGGAGCATGAATACAATTTGTGTGGGAAATTATTCGCATCGAGAGCTGATTTAGTAAAACACGAGAAGTCATACCGGAGAAAAGCCTTTCAAATGTCATAAATGTCCTCAGGCTTTTAAACAATCAAATGATTTAGGTCGACACATGAGAACACACAAGTAATTAGGGTTTTTCATTGGCCTGTTAATATTTTGTTACTGATTGAAACATGGGAATTATATTGCTGGATATGATGAAAAAAGATTATTTGTAATATTTAGGTGGAGTTGGTAGCAAATATTCTGCTTGTAAAAACTGTCCTGGGTAGGTTTCTTTTGTAAATTTGCTTTTGAAAACCCTTTAAGGTTAGATGGAGCTCAATATTGGTGAAAGTACATTTTGTTAATCAGTTTTATAAAAGGTATTTTGAATAAATTATTTTAAGAACTAGTTTACAGTGAATTAAGTGTTATTTTTAAGTTCTTTTTATTTTATTGGTTGCTCCCTTACGCAAATTTATAAATTATGCTTGATTAACAATTGAGTGGCTGTTTGGTAAAAATGGTCCAATAGCGAATAATTATCGCCTCTAATTTTATATCTAGATATCTACGATTGTCTTGAACTAACTGTACATAAACCAGCCTAAAAATTAGCTTCATTTCGTCAGTTTTTCTTGCATAATTGAATTATAGATAACCCTTTTTAAGGTTCAATAATTCCATTTCAAAAATATTCACATGTGTGATTACTATTTACGTTATTACAATAAAAAATAGATTAAACAGAAAATCATTAACGAAATGGAGCGAAGCGCTGCCCTCGTGTATGGACTAGGAGCATTTAGACCAGATGTAGGATCTGGAGCCAAAGTTCCCCTTTTCACGACAAATGGATGGGATGGCTAAAATGATTTCTGAGATTTTTTTGAGAAACAGATAATTGAGTATTGTTTATTTATTTTTATTGTCAGCTGTAATTCTGCGTCGACTTCGTATGTCGTTTTTTTAAAGGAATTAGCAATTAAGATCAGAAATTACATAATTAAATAAATAATTTTGCTAATTAAAATATACAAATAATTTCTTAAAAAATAAATAAAAAATGAAGCAAAGATAACTAATCGAAATTTATCAAAGACTCGCAAAATAAACAAAATAAAAAAATAAAATTTGTTCAATAAAACAATTTTCAGTCTAATAAATTTAACATAAAATGATCACTAAAATAATTACACATAATTTATTTAAAAAATAAGTAAATAACAATAAACAGTTCTTAAATATAGTTAGTTAAACAACAAGAAGTTATTAAATGTCGTTAATTAAACAAAAAAAACTAAAATAATTCAACAAAAATAAATGAGAAATAATTAAATTTTAAGATAAAAATCCATGAAAAACCGAATTAATAATATTTTAGCTTCAATTATTCAAAAAACACGAATAAAATAAATAAATTCAATTCAATAAATTCAATAATTTTTTTAAACAAATTAAATAAATTGATTAAATGAAAAATACCCAGCATGTTATACACCTTAATTCGGCCGTCCTCGATATTCCTTTTGAGCAGCTCAGTAAATAAATTGTCCTTCCAAACCACATTCTCTCCCATCCGCAGCTCCTCCTCCTCCATTATCTACAATTCAACTAGGCCCCAAACTATTGCACTTGATAAAGCCGTGACCAATTCAATTTATGTTTTCTCCATCTTAGCAAACAGCTGACCACTCCCACCACCACATTTAATCAAACTAATTTTTCATTAAAAATTCTCCTCCCACCTCCAAATTATTTTGCCCTCCAGTGTTAAATATTGATGGATTAAAAAACGAAATAGTTTTGGATGCACTGCCACCACTTCTACAAATAATTTTACAATTTTCAGCACTGGCACTATCAATAACTAATTTTATTTGTTTATTATTTAATTTAAGTGTTATGATGACAATGATGAACATCGTCTTCTTTGTTCTCAAAATTGTCCAAAGTTCCATATACTATTTATACCACCAACTTTAATTATTTAGAAGTATCGTAATTAGTGCACCAAAAATTCAGTTGAAAATATATAACATCGCTACCACCATCACCAATAAATTTAATCGGTTGCTAAATTGGGTGGTGTTGTAAATGAAGAGTTTGTGTACATAATTTAAATGGAACCGACATTTTTCCGCCTTGAAAATTCAAATAATCAGCTTGATGACTCAAAGCACCCCAATGTTTCTGAAGGGGGCAAGGTGACCTCGCTGAAGATAAACTTTGTCCACTAATAGGACAGTCAACCTGCTATTTTTTAGTGTCACTTTCTCAACTTGGTCACGACACTGCTGATCTCGATTCAATTAATTATCTCCATTAAGTTATTGAAGATTATCTTGATGATAAGGTGGAAATTATGGTCGAGATGAGGATGACGTTTGCTGTTGATGTGGATGTTACCACTGGACCACCAGACTGGAAATAATTACGTTCTTCATCATGGGAAGCATAGCACATAACCCAACTGTTTTGACTCTTGAAATTTATTCAAACGCACTAATTAACATAATTAGTCATTATGCAAAAATTGCGATACAGTCATCTCTTCACGGTTTTTGCTTTAAATAAAAATGATTACATTTTTTTGTTGAATTTTTTTATTAAGCTCTAAGATAAGATGGAAGAGTTTCTTCCTCGGAGGAAGTAACGAGCTATGCGGCAATACATTAGGACAAAAACATTTATTATTCCAAAGTGTCACATTCAGTAAACAACTTATATTTACGGCTATATTTATTTGAGTTGTGAATTATCAAAATAATAAGAGTAAAGAAGTAACCAAAATACACGTAAATTTAGAAAGGTGCACTTTAAAGCGATAAACTTCATATTACGAGAACAAGAAACTCAATGGCTTGAAGATATAGCTAAATGAAAAGTCTTACAGTTTAAAGTATATTCCACTGAAATTAGATACAATAAAATGCAATAAAATTTCCGACAATCCTTTTGGCCACTTTTATTAGCAAGTTTTTGCTTTTAGGAATAGGTTAAAACATGTAAATTCTGAATTAATTGTGAATTTTTAAATGTTTGCTCAAACTGCTAGACTGTGTAAAAGCAGCGGGACATTTAGTGCATTTGTATGGCTTTTCACCAGTATGCACTCTCATGTGGCGAACTAACGTTTCTTTTTCAGCGAATTGTTTTCCACACAAATTACATTGGTGCTCCTTGATTTGATTATGAACGGATTTTATGTGCGTTTTCAAGCTACCGTTTCCAGTAAATGATTTCTCACACAATTCGCAAGTGTAGGATTTCAATTTAGTATGAACTGCCATGTGTCTATTTAAATTACATTTGCTTGAAAAGTTTTTATTGCACGCTGCACAGTTGTGTGATTTGACATCATTGTGCGTATCCTTATGTCGACGTAATGTACTTTTGAGTGCAAAAGAACGCGGACAAAATTGACAACGATATGGTTTCTCTCCAGTATGCGCTCGTAGGTGATTCTTGAGGGCATGAGCAGATCCCATGAACCAGTTACATAAACTGCACTTGAAAGTTGTTTCGGTTTGATGTTGGTTCAGATGGCGATTCAAATTGGCTCTTGAGGTGAGACTTTTGTCACAGTGCTCACATCGAAATTCTCTCATCCCACTGTGGATCAACTGATGTGTTCTGAGATTTCCTCTAGTAGAGAACGACTTATGACAAACGTTACATTCGAAAGATTTCTCGTGTGTGTGAGTATTCATGTGCATCTTCAAGTTGCAATCATTTACGAATGCTTTGTCACAAAACTTGCACGAGTATGGTTTCTCATTAACATGGCTTCGGTAGTGAGTAAACAGATTTGTTTTTTTGCTACACGATTTGTTGCAAAATAAACACTGGTAAATCCCAAGATGTACTTTGTTGTGTGTCTCTAAAGCTTTCTTGAAACGGAAAACCTTTTCACACAAACAACAGGTAAAGCTGTTGGAAGCCATTTTAATGACGTGTGTATTGATAAATTGATTGCTACGAATTGCAGGAGCTCTGTGAAAACATATGACCATTTGACAGTTCCAGAATTGATGCCAAACCAATTTGTTGCTCTACATGCTGTAGGCTGAGATCCTATAAAGTTTAGGTCTCATTTTAATAAAAAAAAACTAATCCAAAATTCAAATGAGCTTTCCCACTGAAAAGATTGGACAGTAAGAAAAGAACTAAGGTTCTATGAAAAATTTGAATGTTTTTGTGCAAGAGTAGCAACTATCATAATACCAAAATGATTCTGTTGATATTTTGTACAATTTTACTGAACAGAGTTCAACGGCGACTGTCTGCTCTGCCACGGCTTGGTTTGAATGTTGTTCGTGCATTGTGATCAAATCATCGGGTGATGTGTTTGGTACCTAGAATTTGCGTACGTGCTTTTGCTTCAGTAATCCACATTCGGTATGCGTATACCTTCTGTGTACTTACTTTACGTCCGCCGATGTGTTTAAATAGATGGGTACTTTATTTGCTACCTTAAACTTGCATTCGAAATGCATGTCCATTTCTTTTACTCATTCTATAGTTAGTATTAGATATATTATGTTTCGCTTACGTTCCCATGCATTGAAAATGTTCAAATCGACAATATTACCACGTGAGTTTAATGCGTACTGAAAGCAAGTTATGCATTTAATTTGCAAGCATATGCTACCAACTTAAGTCTTCTACTTACGTACTTTTAACGTATTGAACTTCTGTATACAAAATGAACGCACGCATTTGAAGCTACTTACAAGGATTGTAGAATTAGGTACCATTACGGTTTAAAATAAGGCATACCTGCTACCTGCTTACTATATATTGAACCGGTTAGATGGTCACGTATACCATCTTGTTCTTTTAAATGCTTACGGTTAATGTTGATATTTTTTCATATAACCTATGGACATAACATGTAAGTTTCTATAGTAGAAGAAGTGTGTACCTATCGAATATATTTAAATATACTCATCGAGCATCAACTTAGCTCATTTCACGACCGCCCGACCATACACAAGATATTGATATGCTAAGATAGCCACTAGTCTAACATCTAGTCTAGCACCATTATTTGCCAAGCAAACGCAGCAAGTATACACAAACTGGTTCACCTACTTAGCCGATTGGGTGTCTAACGACGTCGATGCAAGTCTACGCCCTAGGTATAATCCTTTAAAAGGGATAAGCCTCTCTCTTGAAACAATACCTTTTTATAAATCCTTTAAAAAAAGGGTCACAAAATGAACATAGTGAAAGTCAATACCCTCTCTCTGTAAATCAAGTTCTGACTGAATAAAGTAAAGCACTCAATGTGAGTGTACCGTGATATAGAAAAACTAAACAATATGTAAATAGATCTATTTTCCATAGTTTTGTTTCTGAACTCAATATGATATATATTGCAGTAATATTAATTTCCATGCAGTTATTAATTATAATTATTTTATCTTCAAGTGTCAAACCATCCATAGGGGATTTGCATTCGCTGAATTTTTGCAAACCTAAACATTTGCTGGTTGCTGTTTTAACAAGCCGACTTTGAGATGGCTTCCAAAACGTTTAGTTGTAGTTTTTGTGAAAAAGTTTTTGGTTTTAAGCGAAGCTTAGTAGCGCATACTAAAGTTCATCTTGGAACTCACCAGTGCCTCTTTTGCGATAAATCATTTAGTAGCGAAAAGGATCTTTTTATTCACTACTTGCGGCATGTAAATGAGAAACCCCACTCTTGCAAGCTGTGTGACGCAACATTTGCATTGAGTAGCGATTTGAAGAAGCACATACGAATGCACACAAAAGAGAAGCCTTTCAAATGCAGTGTTTGTCAAAAGTCATTTTCTCGAGCAAGTCATCTCAAGTCACATCACTTGATACACAGCGGGATTAGAGAATTTCAATGTCAGCATTGTGAGAAAAGTTTCACATACAAATTTGTTTTGAACAGGCACTTAAACAAGCATAAAAAAGAAACACCTTTCAAATGCAGTTTGTGTAACCGTTTTCTGGGATCTGCCCATGCTCTCAAAGACCACATTCATGCACATACTGAAGAGAAGCCTTATCGTTGTCAATTTTGTCCGAAATCATTTGCACAGAAGAGAAACCGACAGCAACATGAAGATATTCACAATGATATAAAACGGCATAGCTGTACAATATGCCCTAAAAGATTTTCCAAGAAGAGTGATTTAAATAGGCACATGGGAGTTCATGCGAAACTAAAAGCCTACACATGTGCATTGTGCGAAAAACCATTTTCTCAACATGGCAACTTGAAAATGCACATGAAGTGGGTTCATCAAAAAATTAAGAAGCACAAATGCAATTTGTGTGAAAAACATTTCGCTGAGAAGGGATCTTTAATACGCCATATGAGAGTGCATACTGGTGAAATCCTTACAAATGTGCTAAATGCCCGGCTGCCTTTAAAGAGTCAAGCCATTTGACATAACATTTAAAAAAGCAAAAGCATGTTGGCAATAGTGGTGCAAATGATTAACTGTCATATATAATTTGTTGTGGGTATTTATAACTGAGTATATACTTACGAGGGAAGTATCCCTGCCCATTTCGACAGATCGGCTTGATACTCCGGCCATATTTAGGTACTAATATAAG
>JAQFZG010002688.1:0-15701 GCA_034695465.1 Entomobrya nicoleti
CACAGCTTTCTCTTCTGATGAGCCTCCAACGTTTCCTCGGTCTGACAAGGGTAATTACATTTGGGACACGCGTGACTTCTATACTGATGATGCTTAAGATGCCTCAAATATGATCCCATATTGGTGTAAACTCGCTGGCAAAGACAAATCTTGCAACGTGTCTGGCAACCTTTGTAATTTCTCTTGTCTGTGAAATTAAGATCTTTTGTGCTCAACTTTTCCTTTATACTTTGTCGCTCCTTTCTGTGTACACTTTTGTGCTGGATAAATTTCAAATTTGTATCAGTTGTAAAATCACAGTACTCACATTTGTAGCATGTTCGTTTGTTGCACTGGTTAATGCGAAGGTGGAGTTTTAGGGCCAAATTAGTTTTACAAGGATATCGGCATTTTGGGCAGGGAAATTTGCTGAGTTTGTGTTGCTGCTTGTGTCTTGCAAATGACCAGGACGTGGCAAAGAGACAAGTTGTTAGGCAGATTTTGCAGGAATATTCTTTCGGAGGGATAGGGATGGACTTCGTTGTGCGTTTTTTCTGGTTTGATTCTGAATTTGGCTTGGGTTTAATTTTAGTAGAAACTTGGGTGTCGTCTGGAACGTTGTCCTCTTCTTCTTTTTCATTTACAAGTGGCCAATCTTCATCATCGTTATCAGTTATATCACCACCATGGTCGCCTTTAATGAATGGGCTTGGTGAAGTTTCATTTAAAGATGTGGAAATGGCTTCAGTTTCTTCAACTTGCATGACAATTTCTGTGTTGTCTTGTTTTTTACTTGGGCCCCTTAATTTGCAATTGCGGCCAAGGTGCCATCTCAAAGCTCTCGCATTGGAGCAGGGATACTTGCACTTTGGACAGCTATGGGTTGTGGAAGACCAGTGGTTACTCAAGTGTCTCTGGTAAGATGCTGAGTTGGTGTAGACTTGTTGAGATAAGCAAATTTTACAGGTGATTTGTACTCCTTTCCTGGCTTGAGCTGCTAACCGTTTCTGCTGCTTTTTACGCTGCCTTTTCATTAACTCGCCGTAACTGTAACTGTTGTGCTCACGGAGACGCGTACAATCAAGTACCGTTTTTCTGTAATAAAAAAAAAAAATTGGAGTTAAGTTAAAATCCAAAGCTAGAAGCTAGGGATACTTTTTATTTTTTTAAATGGGTCCAATAGTTAAAATTTAACTACATACTTTATATTAGCGACTTGAGTTATATTTGTTATGGCTGGGGGTATGTACAATGGATCAGTCTTGTCAAGCTCATCATCTGAGTTATCGAGCGGATATTCTGGGTTTTCGGCATCATGATCGCTGGCGTCTTTAATATCATCATTTGGGTTTCCTTTAGCTATACATTTAAAAATTCACAGTTAAATAATAAATAAAAGCATGTCAACATGGGCATAATAATAAAATATAAAAGCACTCTTTTACTACTTGCTTACCTCTGAAATATTCCCTAATTTTCGTAGTAACATCAACAGGGTCCCCAACGACGCTCATACATTGACCTGGTAAACTATTTCTAATTCTCAGCTTGACTTTCTCCTGAAAATCCTTGAACTTTGTCTCTAACTTCAAAATTTTCTGAAAGACGACCATCGCCTCTTCCACAATTTCACCACAATTTTCACACAACACAAACCAGTCTGACAGAGAGAGTCTTCCTCCCGTGTCCTCCAGAAGTCCTGTCATCTTTTCCTTTGGATACTGCGCCAAGTTGCGGAGAATAAAGACACTCCATAATTGTCGATTAATGGATGCATTTCCTTGACAACCTTGTAAGGAGAAAAGTTTATCCAAATCACAAAACTTCCTAGTCCTGGTTTCGCTACAAATCAGACAGGAGGATGATAACTGTTCCCCCTCAATTAAAGGTTTCTCATCTTCAGCCTCAATATCCTCCTCCTCTAAAGGTTCCAATTTCACGTCAGGTTCTAAAAGAATATTTTCATTGTTAAAGTTGAAGTTACAATCAATAAGTTTACAATGACAACATGAACTACTTTCGGAGTTTTGCCGTAGAAACAAAATTCTAAAGAGAAATTACCTTGTTTTTCAGCCATATCAACAAAGTGCGAAAACTATGCTGTATGCACTTAATTTGGAGACTATGGATTATCTTCCATCTTTAAGTTTAATTGAATATAAAAAAGAGATATTTCAAAAATGATTTTAGTAGTTTAAACGTTTTACATTGACATTGACTTCACTTGAAAAACACGACAAGCTCAGCTGATGCTGGTAAACGAACACAGACAGAACCAGACGCAGACGAGCTGCCAATGCCAATGAGAAAAAACACTGCAGTGCAGAGTAGGAAAGGAAACTTAACTTGTCAGCTGTGTTTGTTGGACCGGTCACCAATGTGATCCGTTTTCAAGTTCGAAAAATCTTACCCTTTTACCAAAACCGTTGTAGTTGTAATTTTAGCTAAATTAAAATTGTAGGATAGTAGGATGATTAGTTAATTCGTGATTATTGGAAAGTTGCTCATCGTAAAGATTGTCGTTCGGATGGGTGAGCGAGTATCTCTTTCATACAATTATCGAATTACCAATCAATCAATTATTTCTAAAAAAAAATAAGTTAACTTTTATTGAACTTTTTCTAGATTCCTTTGTAAAATGCGATCCAGACGAGAAACGGGCAATTGATGAAGAAACTGAGGATCCTGTCGATTACCAGACAGCATGCCTGTTTTGCAGTGATTTAAGATCAAAGAGATTTTCTGAACATGGACTACCAACGTTACAAGGATGCCAAGGAAATGAATTCGTTAATCATCAATTATGGAGTGTCTTCATTCTCCGGAAATTAGCCCAGTATCCAGCAGAAGAAATGACAAGACTTTTTAAAGATACAGCAGGACTTTCTCTGTCAGACTGGTTTTTGTTGTGTGAAAGCTGTGGTAGAATGGTGAAGGAGGCTATGTCAATTTTTCACAAAATTCTGATGCTGGAAGTCAAAATCAAAAGTTTCCAGGATGAAGTTAAGCAGAAAATAGAACAAAGTTCGAAAGTACAAAAACATGTGAATATTGTAACTGAATTAAGGAAACGCTTTGAACAAGGTAAGGTAGTATACTTAATAAATCACTTAATGACCAATAATCAGAATCACTAACATTAAAAAATTAAAACTGAGTGAGTAACTATCATATACTTTTTTGTTTAGTGACCTTGTCAATGGAATCACAAGATAATGAGTATAGCGACAGTGACCATGATGCCTTGGATCTTGACGACCAGGACGGAGATGGCCTATCAAACGAGTCCCCTCAACCCATCAATAAATCTACTGAAGAAATTACCTCCATGCCACATCGTCTTTACGCCAATTCCCCATGTTGTTACGAAAGAGACCAAAAAGCCCACACGTTTACCCAGCATACTTGTCCCAAATGCAATTTTTCATGTTCCACTGCCTCCGCCTTGGAAACTCACATTTCGAAGCCGTGTAAGCCAGCAAAGAGAAACAATCTTTCAGGAAAATCTCCTGGAAAGTCCGGATTGAGCTTAGCCTGCAAAATATGTCTTGGTCAACAAATCTACACTAACAAGTCTTCTTACCTTACGCACATGAAGCAACATCGGAAATGTAAATATTCTTGTCCAAAATGCAGATACCCTTTCACCACAGCAATCCAAATGGAAAGGCACATTTCTAAAAAGATTTGTGGAAAAGTTTTGCTTAAATCCAACCCTAGTCCAAAGCAGCAGAAAAAATTGTCAAGAAAGTCTGGCAGACAGCAATTAACTTTGAAAAAGGATTTCATTTGTCATCTTTGTCCATTTAAAACTACACTTAAAGTAATTTTGGATAACCATGTTAAAGGGGTATAATTAAAATGTTTATTTACAAAACTTAATTACAATAGTTATGTCGAAGTGATATTTTAACTTGATTTTATTTTTGTAATTTTCAGCACGAGCTTTACGATTGCCAAGAAATTGACGGAAAATTCAAGTGTAAATATTGCCAAAAGGATTTCCCAAGTTCCTTAACTCTCAAACGTCACATTCGAGAGGATCATCATGAAGACCATGGCGCTCCCGTTCTGAAATGTCCCACCTGTAGTAAAATATTTTGCAAGACATCCACCCTCAAATTCCACATAGCTGAAGTGCACGAACAACAGTGTAAATTCTTTTGTGAACTTTGTGGGTACAGAACTATGAGAAAATTTGTTTTGGATAAGCACATGGAGATTCACCGAAGTGAAAGGTCATTTGTTTGTGATTTATGCGCTGCTTCATTTAAAACTAATACGAATTTTAATACTCATATGAGAAGGGTTCATGGTTCTTCCCGAAGAACTGTCAAGCATACCTGTAAATACTGTAAGGATAATAATACATACGATAACAAAAGTTTGCTAGATCGACATTTAAAAGATAAGCATAAAGACTTGTATGTTCACAGTTGTGATGAGTGTGAAAATAGCTATTTGTCTGGAGCTAGTTTACAGCTGCACAAGAAAATTAATCATGGTGGGGAACAGGCAGAGTGTCAATTTTGTGGGTGTAAGGTTCTAAATAGAGTTTATTTGTATAGTCATTACAAAATTTGTCAGAAGAAGCCTCCAAATTTTAAGTATAAATATCCGAGAAGTTAAAATATTATAATAAAACTTAAATTATATAAGTACAAAAATTAACTGTTGAACTAAATGTTTTGTGACTTTAAAAAATCTTGTTATTTAAAACGTTGTATTTTACGTGGAATAAATTACTCATTTTACTTTTAACAACTTCATTTAAACGACCTGGCTCATAGTTTGGTTTCAGTTGGTGTATAGCTTGGAGCTCGTTTATACGTTGGTCTTCGTAAAGCTGCTGGAAAGTATAAGTCTTCCTTTATCATCTAAAAAGAAATATTTAACTGTAAACTTGTTGTCATGATGATAATGTAATTTAATATACGTACATTTGTACTTGTACTAACCCTGTATTGGGATACAGCACTGCAAAATCCATACACCCAATAACAACATAAAACGAGAAGGAGAATCGGAATAGCCAACGCTTCCAATTGATTGCCATCAATTACGACCTTGATAATTCGATACAGGAAATGGGTGAAAACCAAAGGAATTAGAAGAGTGGACAGAAACATCCAGGGAATGAGAAGCTTGTGCTCATCTTTCTTCACACCGATAATCATCAGTACGCAAAAAATGATGTAAATCAGGAGGACAAATAGGGTCATGAAACTTCCCCACCACAAAACTACAACAAACGGGTAAAGGGATGCTCAAATAAGATGTCTTCAAGAAGTCAGGTTAAAATAACAGCTTTGATTACGGTTTTTATAACTACCGGTTACCTTGTAAGGAGATTTCGATATCGAAAACTTCCTCCAAGACTCCTGTACTGATGTTATTGTACTGATGATATGCGGCATTGTGGAATGGTTCCCAGAAGACTAGACCTAGTACGATATATGTGAATGTAGTGGCACAGGCAGCCTAACCACAAATAAATACATCAGTAAATTAGTCTGGAAATAATTGTTGAAGTAAAATTGAATATATGTATTTACAATGCAGGTCACTGCAATAAACAGTGTGTCCTTTTCACTGTCCAGACCACCTCCAGAGCAACAACAAACTTTCATTATGATAATTGCAAGAATTTTATTTTTTATGAATTATGATGAGTAGTCATTGATAACCTCAATCACAGTTTTGGTGTGTACTAACTCTTCGTCTTGTGAAATAGAATAAACAAAAGTATAAACGTCTTCTGGCATTGAATATTATGGAAAGGCTAAAATTAAATGATTAATGACTCATATTATGTACATAATACTTAATATGTATACAGTATACTGCATGTACTTATTTACGCCTACAGACCAGATCTTAAATTAGCTCACACTTTACACAGTCCCTCTTCTCTGATGGAATACACAGTCCAGTACTGGAATTGAAGAATTCTACTGATTGTGAGTATAATCTATTAGCTGGCTATATGCATTAAGTATACTAGTATTTAGTAATGACGACAAGAATGCTGTATCTTCTGAAGTGTAGTCTGTAATCTGTGAGTCTATTCCTAATTAAAAGGAGAGCTAAACGAACCCTTGTTTTGTTTATGCAATTAAACGAGTGTGTCATATGTATTTACTTTTCAGTAAGATGGTAACAGCTTTTAATCAGCGTTAACCAACTTCGCACGACAAAAAGCTATGCTCGCGTGTGTATGAGTCAATGAAAGCTCTTGTTTTAATTTGCTATGAAAGTTTTTTTTTTACAGAAGACATGATTCAGTTTAATGCATGTATTTTTACCGATAAAGAATGACATACAGCCATCAATTAGTATCACCAATGCCAATGCCCAATGCACGTACAAAACAAGTTAGAAAAGTGAGATTTGATAACCTCTTCTACGTTATTCAGTAAGCTGTATATTTTCGTTACAACCTAGTCCCAGTCCCAAGATGTATACACATTAATTCCTAGCTTTGTTTCACAAAAGCGAAGAATACAATCAATTAGCCGAAAGTTCTTGGAATTTCTCTGCTAAAAATTAATTAATCTTTCAGTTTAAAAAATTATTTTCACGAGAATTAAATTCATTATACGTTTGATAATGATGACGGTCAGATTTTGTAAAGTTTTGGATGACATATGCATCCTATTTCTTTTAAAACAAGAATGCAAACTTGCATGTAGTTTTGAAGAATTCTTGCCGTTAAAAAATGTAAGTAAATTTGCGGAGCAAACTATCATTAATGTATGCAAATTTTGATGCAAGAGCAAGTAAAAAATTCAGCGAATATTAAAACGAATTATTTACGAAGCTAACATTGTACATACATGACCCGTGATAACCTATTTATTATATTTACTCAGTAAGCCATTCAGTCACTTCCTTGCAAGTATGCATGCAATCTCATTGTTTAAAGTTCAGTTGACATTTCTTTGGGAAGATAAAGTTTACAAAATAAAACGAGTACTTTTTCTTGAAAATCGATAACTTTCTTTCTCCAGTAACACAGTATTACATCATTAAAAAAAGATTCGCATGCAATGCAATGAAATTATGATCTTAAAACATAAAAGCTTGCGTTGTTTTCATTTAGACCTCAATTTAATCAATAAACGCTGACAAGTACTGACCAATTTTATTTTAAATCTCCTTTAAATTAAATTAGCAATTATGAGGATGGCAACTGTGTCTCAAAAAGCCCCAATTTTATTAGTCGTTGCAATGGCATGGGGCCTTTTACTCTTAACAGACACTGCAAACGCTACTTGTAAAAGAATGCAACTATTCGACCGTGACGACGGAACTGGCAGCTCAATCCCTGTTCGCGTGTTCCAGAGCCCTCATTGTTTCAAGTGGGATTCCGGAAGCTCTTGGCCTTTTCCCAAGCAAAAGCGCTTCGCATGACTGAAGATCTTGGCTGTGTAAGAATCTGGACCTCCAACGACTGCAGCAGTGGAAAAAGTCAATGTGTGTGTCAACAGAATAAACACATGATAACCAGTTGGGATAAGCCAATCACACCTGAAGTACAATCAATTAGTGACTGTGGGGACATTAGAAGCTCTTGGATCCAAGGACCAGTCCAAGTTTACGAAAATAAAGATTTTGGAGGGGAAAGCCTTGTTTTGGATATTCCATTTGACCAATGTGAGACTTTTCGAAGTGATGAGACTTGGAAGGATAAGGTGTCCAGTATGAAGGTGACTCATGGCTGTGTCGAGTTTTATGACAGGGGAGGATGTACAGGAGACAAAGATGTGATTTTCAAGGAGCCTAATGCCAATAATAATCAGGCTGGAGAATCTGCAAATGAAATTAGGGAGCTGGAGACTTACTGGGATAATAAAGTGCGGTCTTTTAGGGGCTGTAGTATTGATAGTAATAGTGTGTAGTTTGTTAAAATAAAAATTATATGTAACTATGGTCTACTTTGTTCTCCAATTTGCTGAAAATTTAATTTTTTGATACTACAATTTTAAAAAATGGAATAAAAATATTATTCACAAAGTACATTCCACATTTGACGAAGTTTTAATTTATACGATTGTCGCTGTTTGATTATGTTTGTTTGTCATTTATTTTTTGATTAATAGCTAGGCATAAAAGTATATTAGTTAGCACTCATAATGAGTTTAAAGATTTTTTTAGCATCATACATAATTGACCCAAACAAAATTCGAAACATGGACCATTTATAGTCCCGTTTGCTAATGAGACGGCTACTTATTTCCGCCATAATTTTGTCCTTGACGATAAATAAACTGGTGGAGTTTGGTGATAAGCGATAGTGCCTGTATCATATTCTATTTCTTTTGGAAATATTAGGCCATATACTGACATGTGGTTTTATTATTTTGTACACGGTTGATAATTATATAAACGGCACGATATATTTTGCGGGAGCCGATTTGGGTAATTATTTATACACATTGAGAATTCTTTTACACGTAGTCCTTTACAGACAAGTTGTTGGCTAAAAATAAATGCGTAATTAGAAGTTAACTCACTAAATGTGAAATGTACAACTAGCTTACTTGCCTGTTAGTCGAAATTAATTGCTTGGTAGTTAATACTGAGTGAAAACCCCAAAAGTCATGCTGATTCGAAAATACATTCGATAATTCTAATTATAGATAGACAGATACATAGATAGATATTTGTTTTCTTTTCCTGTTTAGATAGGTATCATTCGTTACAATATTTTGGTATTGTACCCTAACGTAAAACTAGCGTGTCATTTTATTTCATAAACACACCAACTCAATGTCATGTCAACACGAGGCATTTGTGCAAACATACTGCTATTACAAATTACAATATCAACCGAAAATAATTTTGCTCCATGTCATTTCATGTTAACATGTCACGCAGTGCCAGAGTGTCTGCAATTTTTTACTGGTACGTTGGTTCTATGAGAAACTGGGAATCGTATTGATATTTATAGTAATTAAAAGTGCCTAAGTCTCCTCGTTTGTAAACCTGCAAGTATGAAATAGTTCTAAATTTACTATTGCCACGACGACGTTGGAGTACATTTTAACCTTAATGTTAAATAATTTTGAGTTAAAACAACTCGTTCTATTGTGTAAATCACAAAACACTTATATTTTCAACGTAAAATGAAAAATTACTCCATAAAATTTTTGTGTTTTGTTTTTCAACGCAGTGCCATCAAAACTTACAGGACGGATATCTAAAACCATGCATACAGGTAAACGCGCAAAAACTTAATCTACCTTAACCCGAAAACCATATTTAATGAAATTGACCTCTGTTAAGGTTACTGACGATTCTTTAAAGCGTGCAATACTTTATGAAAAAAGTGTAATTTCAAGCACGAGAAACCATGTCACCTCCAACATACCAAAAAGACAGTTCCCACAAGAGCCTCATAACATTTTTAAAACTAGGCTGTGTCACCAAACTAATCCCTTTCGAATGGAATTCCAAAGATGAAAAGCTAATCCCTGCAACTCGACGGAACAGGTTGATATTCAACCTGCAGAAAAACATGTCACAAGCGTACGCGATCTTCGCATGGTATCGGCTCGTATATCGCTACGTTTCCGGAGAATTTTCCCTCTTGACTGCGCTTTGGGCTCTTACACAAACCAACCTGTTCTTTGCCTACGTTACAATGGCATTGTACCCAAACGAGGTGATGTGGTTTTGTAATCGGTTGGTTGGCAGGGGATTTCTTGGAAGGCCGGAAATTGGTCGTCACTACGTTATTGTTAACCCAAAAGTAGCGAGAATTGAATACGAATGTATTTCGAATCTTTCGCGTCACGTGTTCTTTACCATGTTCATGTTGTATTCAAGCCCGTTTTTTCACTTTTACGTTGTGTACCACAACACCTGCGCACCCAATTTTGTTAGTTCGTTATTTCTGCATTGTAACAATAGTTTGGATGATAGTGCAAAGTTGGGGCAAAAATTCCTTTTTCTTGTGTTTGAGTTATATAACGTTTTAAAGTGGCAGTATGTCGTTTCGTTCATGTGGATTTGCATATTTATGGGAACGGATGTGGTTGGGCTGGAGATGAAGAAAATGATTGCAAGGGTTGGCCAGTTATCATCATTAGAGATATATGTTCAGTTGAAAAAATGTCAACTTGTTATCCACATGCTGAACAGCTACTTCCGGTACTACATGGGCGTGTTTGTTATGATGGGAATTGGTGTGGTGGCGCTGCTTCTCTATGGAACGTTGAGGTACTGGCGCCTGGGACCAGAAGCGATTATGATGTTTCCTCCGTGCGGGATCAGGTGTGGATTTGAGGTATTAAGTCCACTGGCTATTGCTGGGAATATGACGCAGGATTGTGATAAGGTGATGGAGAGGTGGAGGAGGGGATTGGGGAATGCTTTGGGGGTAAATGAGAGAAAGTTGGGGATGAGGTTGTGGAGGAGTTGTGGGAGGAGGTTGAGGTGTAGGTCGGCTGGGTTCTTTTCTTTTGGGAAGGTTATTTTTCTGGTTGCTATTGATACTGGGGTTAATATTGCTGTTACTTTTCTGGTGTCGTTTTAAGGTAGGTCATTTGAAGGTAAGGTTTGTTTTTGGTTTGGAGTACATATGTGAATGATACGCGGCTTCATGGTGGGGAATATGGTATAATTGGTTAAGTGAATAATTGCTAGTTTCGTATTTTGAAGGTCATTAACTTTTATATAACGAGCAAGCGGGTAAAAAAATGCGTTAATTTGAGTTTGAGTAACTAGCAAGCAAAACAGAGTATAAGCATGAGTCGCATGTTTACATGTTTCGCTATTCGATACAATATTCAAGGTGTAACAGAAAAAGTCATTGTAAACCGACTATAGTCTATTAAACTTATAATACGCATACATGCGTGATAATATATTGTAAGCCTCTTTTGATTGTGTATAACATTTGTCAAGAATCGAAATAATAAGTCATAAATATATTTCCACATTGTTCGTCTAATTTATAATGATAATTGAAAAGTACAGGTAGAGCAATGTATGTATGCATGTACTATTTAATGTCTCAAACTTACCTACGTCAAAACGTAATTACTATCATAGTAAATGAATTTACACACTGTAACAATGGTACTTGTAGTACAGAGCAATAACTTTTTTCTTATATCTAAATACCGGTTTTAACGATTTCACTTTAAGAGATATTCCACATAAAGATAGTCGTTAATAATAATGTTGCGGTGATAACGGCAAAAAATAACTTTGGAGATAAAACCTTTAGAGATTGACAAGAGCAGATAACATTTTATTTTTACATTGCATTTCACAATTTACAACCGAACGATCTTCAATCAGCACACGAAAAGTTGTAAATTATCGTTAAAAATTGTTAACTTTGTTTATTCCACTGAAATTATTATTTTTTAAACAAATGTTTAACGCTATAATTATTCAGCTTTTGGTACTTCCTTCAGTACTAAGCCTGAATAATATATTAAGCAGCAGTCAGCATTTACCTGGATACCCGTCCAATTACCCGAGCTATGTTCCAGGTTCTCAAAAACAACAAATCACACAAAACCCTGGACCACAACCACAAAGTTTTCAAAAACCCAATATACCACGTAACCTAGATCCCCAGCAAAGATATCCTATTTACCCCTTCCACTACACACCCAACCATGTACCCAGTAGTGATCCTAAAAACAAACCATAAACCCATATATTCTACGACGCTAACAATCTCCCTTATTCAGCCACAGCCGAAAACGAGACTACACGAAAAGGAGGTGATCGTGCTGTGTCTCGCTGGGAGTATCCTTTTCAAATTCAAATAAGAAACATAACCACTGGTCAATTTTGCGCTGGCACCCTTATCCAGTGTCCCATTACCGGAAAACAATTTGTTATAACAGCGGCTCATTGCTTAATTCTGGATGGTGGTTCAGATCAACCAAGAAGAAAAGAATCTTTAGTTATGCGAGCAGGAAATTTGAGACGAGATGGTAATGAGGGTCAGTTTCTAAAAGTAAAAAAGTAGGTGATTCATCCCGGATCATCCCAGCTAGCTCGACCACCAACTATAGTTACAAACGATATAGCAATTATATTCCTAGAGGGCCAATTTCAATTAAACTGGGATGTCAATCCGCTACCATTGCCTAAGCATGGTCAGGCTTTATTGGCTAATTATGTTAGCGTGACAGGATGGGGATATAAAAGAGAAGAGGGCAATATGGATCAACCGTCTAGCTTGTTAAGGGTAGTTCACTTACCAGTTGTTGACCAGGCGACATGTCAACGTCAGTATGACGGATTGCATGGACGTTCGGGAAAGGAGTATATCACGGAGAAACATTTTTGTGCGGGGTTTATGCAAGGTGGAAAGGACACTTGCAGTGGAGATTCCGGAGGACCTGCGACTGCAATTGAAGATGGACATAGTTATTTGGCGGGAGTCGTTAAGGTCATCCGGGAGTTTACACGAGAGTATCACCGTTTGTCGACTGGATACGAAAAGAGTCATATGATTTCCTAGTTTTAGGGAAACATTAAAATATTATAACGAAATAATAAGAAAATGTTAGGAATCCTAAACGATTCAATTTTTTGTTCCATCAATGTTATATTTTTATTTATCAATATTACGTCTACTATTTATTTAGTACAAATAAACTAACAATATCAAATTTAAAGGATTAAACTACATGCTCATTTAGCGTTGTTTCACAACTCTACAGACGTCTATTTTGTTATTATATCTTGGTATCATCATACGTCATAGCATGACCATAATAAAAATGCAGAAAAGAATTGAGGGTGTGTTTTCCTTCAGAAATTAGCATTAAAAACAAGTAAATGTACGTATAATTCACTGCGAATAACCTTAAAGCAAATCATTTTACTTCAACTGAACGATTTTTTATCAAGGTAAAATTGGATATCTGCCTATGTTATGAAATATCCTCGAATGGAATAGTCATTAAAATAACAACTTTTACTTGCTGCCTAATCGCTGGACTATTCAAATAATTAATCTAACAATTTACCCATAAAATTGGAATATATGCGACTGCGGTTATAATCATCTGAGCTGAGTCAAAATTTCTCCTAAATTACAATTTATAGAATATGCCAGAAATTTTAAGGAACAAATTACACAATATTTTATTCTAGTAAAGTTTGCAAGCACAAGTCTTTAGGTTATTAAATTATTATTTTTGTAAACGTTTGAATGGAAAACTATTCTAATGATTAATGTTAAGTTTTTATTACAAGTAAAATAGGCTGCTAATAGTCCGTTCAAGTGAAACGTAACAAAATCGCTATATAAAGAGTTATATAAGTCACTATCCCACCAAAATTGATCTTTTCGTATGTTTAAAAAATTATCTTTGACCTATTTTCGAGCCGAGTTATAACCGAATTTGACTGAGGGGTCATGCACCCATATATATCGATGGTGGAAATTGGATTTTGGAAAACTTTAATTATGTTATGTTACGCTATCGAGGTATTTATATCCTGCATGAATTGTTCAAAGTTGGAAGTTAATAAATGAAAAGGTAAGGTTAACAATTTGTAACAATTTCCAGTGATAGTCGATATTTCCGAATATTTGTATAATGATGAAAACAGTAATGACTGCTGATTAGTTCGACAGAATATAAGTCCAAGTTTATTCATTACAGTAATACGGGTTTCAATTTAAATCGAAAGAAGGATAAAATTGACCATTTAGTAAATCTGAGATTACAAGTCTTACTGAAAAAACGTACCAAGAAAGTTCTCATGCATATTAAGCAAATTGGTTGGTTATGGAAATAAACCTATTCGTATCTTCTTTCACCATATAATCATTAAGAAATTGCCGATGGTATGCATAAGGCATTTATAATACAAGCTCTTCTTGAATATGTAGCTGGTAGACTTGCAAATTTGCGAAAACTTAAGGTTCGAGAAGTGACACGGCAGGCCACGGACACGGAACTATCCATTTCTTTGTCTGGCCATTTGTCAATTCTTGACAGTGCTTTTTATGGATTAAATCTAAAAAAATCATCTGATAAATATAAATAACTTAGCTAATTTGTTCATGTGCAAGTTGAATTCAGTTTTTACTTAAAAAATTCTTCCTGAAACATATATTCCAAGTCGTATTAATGGAAGGGTTAATTAATAGAAACACTGCCTCGATGGCATTAACACCAATCCATCTTCCAGTACCAATTACATCATTATTATTTAGTGCTGTTCCGATTGTTGCTCTATTTTATGGATTTTGGGACGAGTATGCCGATTATCTGCAAAGTCAAAATTTGCGAGGATACCAAGGACACGTGGAGGAATTTGACTTTATAATTGGTACAATTATTTATCTTACATATTAAAATTTTGATTAAATAATATGATATTCATCAATCAATAAATTTACTTTTAGTGGGAGGTGGCTCTGCGGGCTCAGTTCTTGCAAACCGACTTACCAAAACTGGCAATTATAGTGTACTTCTTCTAGAAGCTGGGGGCAATCCGAATCCAATGCAAAAAGTACCCATTTATTTTACGGTTATGTTTCATACGCCTCAAGTGAATTATGACTATTACACCGTTCCTCAAACCAATGCTTGTTTGGCACTTAAAAATCAGGTAGATAAAAATAGATGCAAATCGGTTCTTTTAACTATCACAAGTAATCCTTTAAATAATTACACTCATTAGAGAAGCTATTGGCCAAGGGGGAAAGGACTCGGCGGCTCAAGTGGCTTAAACTGTATGTTTTTTCAAAGAGGCAATAAAAACGACTATGACAAATGGGCCGAATTATCGGGAGATGATGAATGGAAATTTGATAGCATCTTGAGAAATTTTAAAAATATTGAAGACTATCATGGAGTCTACAGGAATGGTATGCAATTTTATGTAATTGAATTGTTAACTTAATAAAATCGAATGTCGACATTTATATTTAGATTTTCACATATTTTAAGATAAATGGCATTCTCATGATGGTGTTTACGTCTCCTCATCAAGTGAAAAACAATTGCTGCCAGAATTTCTGGAAGCTGGTCGTGAAATGGGTTATATGACTGAGGACGTAAACGGGTTTCAAGAAGCAGGTATTTTAATAAAACTAATTATTTTACTTTATTCCGTCATATAAATTTTAATCTGAAGCTTTTAGCCCAATGGACCTTACAATCAAAAATGGGCATCGTCATGATGCATATTCTGCTTTCCTTAAACCTATTCTGGATAGAAGAAATCTCAAAATTTACCGTTACGCCAGAGTGATGAAAGTGCAATTCGATAAAAAACGAAAAGCTGTTGGAGTGGTTTACACAAGGCACGGAGTTGAACACATTGTGAAAGCAAAATTGGAAGTAATTCTTTCAGCTGGAGCGTTAGATACGCCAAAGTTGCTAATGCTGTCTGGGATCGGTCCAAAAAGGCATTTAGAAAGCATTGGAGTACGATTTTATACATTTTAATTAATATTAGTCCCAACTTGCAAACGTGATTCTCAATAAGCATGACCAACCATTTTTAATTTAGATAAAACCAATTGTTGACCTTCCCGTCGGCCAAAATCTTCAGGATCACACAATGGCAATTTTCGGACCATTTATGGTCAATGCTACTAACCAAACTTACAATATTCCCAGAGACTTCACAGTCGAAACAATAACAAAATATATTAAGGACGGTACTGGTGTTATGTCCACGCCATTGCTTTCAAACGGAGTCGGATACATTTACAGCTCAATAGC